>BQKZ01001096.1:51479-69463 GCA_036244855.1 Temnopleurus reevesii
ACAGATTCTGTACAGATTTTCTGTATTCTATGTATTCTAATGAGGGAAAACCTTACGTAGATGACGCATAGAGAACCATGTAACAAGTAATAAGATAATATCACCTATAGATATGTACAGATTCTGTACAGATTTTCTGTATTCTATGTATTCTAATGAGGGAAAACCTTACATAGATGACGCATGGAGGACAATGTAGCAAGTAATAAGATAATATCACGTATAGATATGTACAGATTCCTGTACAGATTTTCTGTATTCTATGTATTCTAATGAGGGAAAACCTTACATAGGTGACGCATGGAGACCATGTAGCAAGTAATAAGATAATGTCACCTATAGATATGTACAGATTCTGTACAGATTTTCTGTATTCTATGTATTCTTCTAACGAGGGAAAACCTTACATAGATGACGCATGGAGAACCATGTAACAAGTACTAAGATAATATCACCTATAGATATGTAGAGATTCTCGACAGATTTTCTGTATTCTATGTATTCTAATGAGGGAAAACCTTACATAGATGACGCATGGAGACCATGTAGCAAGTAATAAGATAATGTCACCTATAGATATGTACAGATTCTGTACAGATTTTCTGTATTCTATGTATTCTAATGAGGAAAAACCTTACATAGATGACGCATGGAGAACCATGTAGCAAGTAATAAGATAATATCACCTATAGATATGTACAGATTCTGTACAGATTTTCTGTATTCTATGTATTCTAATGAGGGAAAACCTTACATAGATGACGCATGGAGAACCATGTAGCAAGTAATAAGATAATATCACCTATAGATGCAATCAGAATGGTGAAACATGTTACAGCCTCATGCACCTTGTTAACAAATAAAATTTGAATTGCAAACATTTTTACCTCTGTACTTTGGCTGTTGTTGAACTACAAAATAGCAAGTTAAGAAGAATCGAACCATATCAAAAATGGAAACCATTCCCTGGAAAAGAAAAGTTTCAGGATAACCCATGGAATGAACAGATACCTCATTCTTCAAAGCAATCATCTTAAAAACCTACAGAGCACACATTGAGGTAGGTAATTCTACACCACGTATTTCTGACAGTGTGGGACTAAGGTTACTTTAATCAATAAGATAGTTCTAGGGAACAGAGTCAGGAGGTGAAGTGTACTCTGGTAACCATCTGCTTTCTGAATGATCAGGGATAGGAATCCAACAAAGGTAGTGTTTCACCAAGTTGAGAAAGATTTTAAGAAAGACTTTACGAACGTTTGCTGTCAGTTCTTGTGCTGAATGATAAAGAATCTTATGCATAATATACTTATTAACGTATTTCAGTCTTTCTTAAGGTCGCTCGTAATTTAAAGAAGCATTTTAGGAAACACCGCCCTGGATAACTCTTTTTCAGGGGTTCATTTTTTTACCTTTCAGGAGCCCTAGTTCATTTGAGACTAATTGGTCCATACAGGTTTATGATGCACCATCTCCCCCTCTCTTCCCCTCTCTTATAAATCATTTTTATTTTTGAGGCAGTAGGGGGTGGGGGTATTGCTTATGGAAGGATAATTTTCTGAATATATATCTACTTAAAACTTTGTGAATTTGACAAAAAACAATATATGGATTCATATAGGATATTTTTTTTGTTGTGGTCAGCGATTGTGGACATCTCAAAATAACATCATATTCTTCACAAGCCACTTTAAGGTTGACAGTTCTTGGAACAAGAACAGCTTTTCAATATGTTGAGAAAATTTGAAATGTGTTATTGAAAATGGGTCATCTTGTTTTTGAGGTCATTACAGCTTCCGAGATGGAAAACTGTTCCTAATCTCCAGGAATACCCCCTCTATTAGAAGGAGAGGTCAATCCCTGATGGCTTGATGTAAATCCCCGTTGTCTCAAGAAGGCTTTAAGGAGATAACAGCCGTTAATGAACCTCCACTAGATGTTCTCAGTCCCGCTTATTATAGCCCGAGGTCTAGCGGATTATATCTCCTTCCATGAACTGATGGAGATGGAGGGTTTCTGGGATCTGAAGGCGAAGAGTGTCCATTCATTGGGCGTTTCAGGGAATTGTATCATTTGTGGGTCACCGGAAGAACATTTGGTTTGTCTTCTGCATAGAGATGGTGCTCTCTGAACTAGATATGAGCCTACTTATGTCTTTTTTAAAATGACATTAATAATCTTTATCAGAAGATATATCTTCAGCAACAATAGTGCTATTGCGCACACATCTCGATTGACTGTTTGTTTTAACCAATCACATTTCATGTGGCTTCTTTTATGACTTGCATTGTATGAATCATGCTGGTAAACAAATCAAGAGTTAGAAAATAGAAGTAAGCGAGATGGAAAAGGAGAGATACAGATTGAGGATTAATATGAGAGAGAGAGAGAGGAGGGATGGGCTATATGAGTGAATTGCAGATCAGGAATGCATAGGAGTGTTTTGTTGATTAGGTTAATGTGAGGTCACAGATATATCTTGCACCATCAATAAAACGGACCTTGTACTCATCTCGAAACAAGCGCAATATTTCTTTATCCCCAATTGTTTTCAAACCTGACCTTTTGGTCTAGTGAATGGTTTGTATAGAAAAAGTCCTGGCTTGCGAACAAATACAAACTCTTATGTATTCTCCCATCCCTGCTATCTTCCATCCTTCCTTCAATGGAACATCTACTCTGATAGATCCATGCTATACCAATATGAACTATGATTCAAAATTTTGCACTAGATAGAAGTATCAGATCTGCTCTAGATTTTGCTATTTTGATGAAGATTAAATGAATATACCAATAGGAATTTTACTTATGCTTGATAGTGGTTTTTAATAATTCACATACAAAAAGTGCAATATTTCTTATGAAATGCACAGTATTGAAGGGATTTCATGCCTTTTCCCCTTTGGGAAGGTATATCACTCAATGAGTGGGGGAAAATGAACCTAATGTCTTCCTTGTTTGCCCCCTCCCCCTGTAATGTAATTTATAAATTCTACGCATCTCTGTTTGGGAAACCTTACTTCTATAACAGTGAACATTTACCATGGTACTTGAACCTTAAAATAACTATGTAATTTATACTTGTTGGAAACCTTACTACTCTTTCAGTGGGCGAAACTGGACCGTAGTTCTCGCTTTACGAAACAAATGTTTAAAATACATGCAATCTAAATGCTAATAGCAGCGTGTGTATCTTCTGCTGATCTGATTTTGCAGACAGAATCGTTTAACCGCGCTGTTGACATTCACTCAGAGTGAGAGTGAGAGATTTGAGAGGCAAATCTGTTTCTTCAATTTTGGAGGAATTCAATTATGGCGACCAGACCGAGAGAAGTTGTCGCATTCCCCTGCTTGATTTGTAACGATTGGGATGTTGGGTATTTTTACGACGATGATCTTTGTCTAGTTGAGGAGGGGGAGAGAATGATTGTGTGTGTGTGTGTGAGACAGAGAGAGAGAGAGAGAGAGAACAAGGTAAAGTGTGAATGTAGAAGGGAGAGGGAGTGGAGGAAGGGTAGGGGAGAGAAGGAAAGAAAGAAAGGGAAAGATGGAGGGGGGAAGTGTGAGAGAGAGAGAGAAAGAAAGAGAGAGAGAGAGAGGGAGGGAATGTGAGAGAGAGAAAGAGAGAAAGAAAAAAAGAGCAAGAAGGAGAAATAAAGGAGGAAAGAAGTGAGGGAAGGAAAAGATGAGAGGGAGAGAAAAAGAGAGAGAAGGGACAAAAAGAATGATAGATAGATAGATAGGGAGACATGACTAGAAGGAATGCATTGGAGGGGGAAGGAAAAAGGAAAGGGGGTATGCAGGAGCTACATATTGGACAGAGATCCAAGAGTGCTAGATCATTGTAAGTTACATAGGTTCATATCTAATTTAGATCTAAATCAGCTGCAAACTCTCTGTAGTAAATTGCAGTGAAATAGCAGATAACAGCTTTGCATTGGATATTACTTTCCGGCAACCTCTCCTTTAAGCATTTTTTACTTTAGCCTATGGGTCTCCAGAATAGGATAATGCATGATTTGTTGTCTAATGTTATTCTATGTTTTCTCTAATGAAGACACTACCAATGCACATGTAGACACATACGCACATAGAGATGCACCCACACAAATGCAGACACGTGTAAGTGCACATGCACATGCATAACTGCAGTTGGAATATATTTATCTGGCACACTAAGGGTGGAAAAAGAGATTAAAGAAAACAGTAAAACAGTACATAGAACTATGTATATATATATATCTTTAGTTGTCGACGGAAAGTGGGTGGAATATACCCTTGTTCTTGAATGACCTGGCTATATTAAAGACTTTTCCTTGGAATAGATCTATTTCTGTCCATCTTTTATGATGTTATCAAGGATAACATAAATGCTAGATTTATAGGTTTTATTGTCTATTTAGATAGATCACATGTAATGCTCCCTTTGTTCTTATCGTAAAAAAGCATAGCTGCCAACTATTACTAATTTTTAGTCATCATTTCAAATTTGGGCCTCAGATTTGTCAAGTTTTGTGGTAGCTCAAGTAAGGATTACTAATTTTTGAAACTATAGCACAATGTATGTCAATGTAGAATATGCAAAGATTACAAATTTGGAACAGGATTATTACTCATTTCTATTAACTCATGTTGGCAGCTATGAAAAAGGGTTATCTGGTGAGCATGCTTGTATGACTTAAATTGTCTGTGAATGAGTTCACCTCAGTTAAATATTTTTGCTGATCTCCACCCACCAAAATATGTTAAAGCATTGTAATGCAACATGCGTGACAAGGGGGCATATGGTTAAGAGAGCAACTCCTACTAAAGGTCTTGTGGCATCTATAGGACAATACAAAGTACTAAATGTACATTGTAGCTGAAAATGATGGACAATAAATTAAATAGATGAATAAATAATTGAATATATGAGTAGATAAGTTAATGGGTAAATGAATGAATGAATAAATATGACAGGCCCAGCATGACCAATGAAAGTAGAGATTATTGAAAAGGAGAAAATGCTAGGAATATGCTGGCTTACACAAAAATGTGCGGCATGGTCTTTGGGCCATTGATACTCTATGCATGTGTGAAAATGATAAGAATAGGAAACGCTTGTCTGCTGATGATAGATGTGATGTAGCAGCTGGAGTAGATGTAAAGCATTCTGTGGTTAGATATAAATGATTGAACTTTGGTGAGCAGGTCAGTTACAGTAGCCAGGGAGTGATGCTTAAGCTTTTTAAGTTCATTTCAATGTCAATTTCATGTAGGACTGTTGTTCAAAATAACTGGTATGATATGGACCTTTTCCAGAAATGCCAAACATTACAGGATATTCATTAGAGATGCATAAGAATGTAACCAAACAGCTGTAACAATTGTGCATTTAATATTAGGCAATATGTAATTAAATTCAATGAATTAATCATAGATTTATTACAAACCTACAACCTCTCTCGGGCGTGGTGAGAATGTCCCGATGTCCCAAGCTAGTTCTTTGCGGCATGCCATGAATTTCAAATACTTCAGCATTGGAAAGCTGCTTATTCCAATCGGCACACAGATTTCAGGGTGAGATTGTTGATCAGGAAAATTGAATCTTTAAAGGAACTAGTGTGCACTTCATAAGATATTGCTATTGTTTTGCAATAACCAGCAATACTCTTATGCCTTTTTTTCAATTTTGCAGTTCTATCAAAGAATGTGCCACAAGTTTAATATTATTTCAACTTATAAGTGTTGCTGTTTTGATTGTAATGGTAACTCCCACAGACTTATAAACGCGAGATTGTAAATGATAGATGAAACATAGATGTCAGTATTCTAAATGCAAGCAAAAATGTAATCATCACCAACAATGCCTTGTATATGTAATTTTCTATGGTGTATAATGTATGTTTGCACATTTCATCTAATGTGCTGTAACAGAATCTGTTTAGCAAGAAAATTCATGCTTTATTGTGCTGCGTGTTTTGTCATCAATTTTGAAATATGAATCATGTATCTGGTGTATTTCACAGCCTGTCCAATCTGTTTACTACTGGGGCGGAGAAATTTCAGGCCTTTCTGATTTATGTAAACATTAATCCAGTATTGTAAAGAATTTTCCAGCAGACTTAGAAGAGGGAGGAGGAAGGTTGGAAGATTTAGAAGAAAAATCATAGATCTTCTGCATTGGTCTGACTACTATGTAAATGAACTGAAATTCAGATCTCATAAATTTCCAAGTGAACATGATAGAAATTTAGTTGAATTTACAATGCATCACAGACTGCATGTTCATGATTTTGGAGCCTGTGTTCTTGGACTCGTTCCCCTGTCACTGCTCACGTCTCGGTATGGTAATGTGACATTTGGGAAGTGGAATAATCATTCCGCTTTTATGGAGCCAGACTGATGTCTGTAAAACACATCTTTCAGGAAAATATAAAGAGGTGGGACTGAATGTGAAAACACCCTCATCGCTATTCAACACATTAGAGTTCATAGGTTCCTTGTATTCACAGTTCCGTTTATTATTTTTCAGATTGAGGATTGTTTCTTTCAAGAGTCTTAAATGCTAAAATTTATAGTACATTTTATTTTGGTTAAACTTATAGAAAATGTATGACAATGATTAATTTGTTGAGTCCTAAATCCAGTATTTTCAGTTGGTATTGTACAAAATCATTTAAGTTCACCAAGCAGTGTGGTCAGTATAGTCACAGTACAAGTTTGTCACCACTCTGATAGCCTCTGTATTTGTGATCAAAGGTTTGAAAGTGATTAATTTCAAGTCAACATTTGCTTGTCTATTGTTTTGCCATTTTAGTTCTGCATAATACATGACAAACATAAAATCCCATTTATCTAAGAAACCAGGAAATATGAAAAAAATTAATGAGCACAGGAAACGCTTGCTTGGCTATTACTAATAGAAACTTCATCGAAACCCATTACTTGAGGACTCTGTCACAAAGAACTTTCATTAATTTTGCCAGAAGCCATTTATGTTTTCCCAGAAAGTGTGTCAAAAATGAGAGCGGGAAGTTGATAGCTAATGAAGCTGTTTTTAGGCAGATAAGAAGGTCATCTTTTAATTTTACTAGGAAAAAGAGCTATAAAGGAAGGAAAAAATGGAGGGGTTTAAATAAAGAAGAAGAGATGGCGGGGGAGAAGAGAGATATCTGAATATCATAGATCTGGATAAAAATAGACTTTCTTTATCGCTGTAATATGGTGCGGAAAGAATACTCAATTTGGAAATTTGATATGTGCTATATGACTGAAGCAATTGCCCTTTATGTGTAATGCAAGATAGGCAAGTTCAAATTCTGGTCAAGTTCTGCTTCCATTTAAATTGGAATAGAGTAAAGAAAGAGCTGTCTATACAGACCTTACAAGGTTTATTTTAGGTATAACATTCCATCTAAACAAATTTATTATGGTAATTTTGTGTGTTGTAGAGCACAACTTTATATGCAATTCAATGTAATTGATGTATAGAGTGAGTTTGGTATTGGTCGGTATTAGAAATGAATCCTGCTCTTGATTATGAATCAGAGTATCTTATAGTTCACACTCCAAATAGGGCATTGCAAAGCAAAATGAAGGGGCTATGTATATTCAACGTAATGCAAAGACAAATTTTAATACCTTTTTTTTGTAGAATAGGCCTTGAAAATGCAGACACCAAATGTTTGCTCCGGTGTTTTGAGGATTAAAGTCAATATTCTCAGGAGCCAAGGGTGGTTTTTAGACTTTTCGTTTTTGCTTTCTCATTTGTGTGTGTGTCTGTATGTGTGTGTCTCTCTTTCTCTCACTCCCTCTCTCCCTCTTTATCTCATCGTCTCTCTCTCTGTCGCAATCGCTCTTCCCTCCTCATCTCGTCCTTGCCCGCTCTGTCCACATCTCTGTCTTTTCTGCTTCTCTCAATATTTTTTTCCTCCCCTCCTTGTCTGGCTTACTCTGTTTTGTACAACTCAAGTTTTATTTATAGTCTGTTCACATGTCTTTATTGTCGTCTATTACACCTCTTTCATTGTGTTTCTCCTCAGAAGTTATCCCTATTATTTCATGTGTTCATCTCTATCTTAGTATGTTCTTGTTACTTATATTCCCTCCACCTCTCTGCGAGTTACTCTGCTTTCTTATGCTGGTGCTTGCCCCTTTTCTCTCTCTCTGTCTTTCTCTCTCTCAATATCTCTGTTACTCCTTTTATTCTCCACATTTTTCCACATTCTTCCAAACCTCTAAATATCTCTCTTTCTATGATTATTTTACTTGAAACATGCAATTTTCATTCATTTTTACATCCTTGTTTGTAGTCACCTTCTGTTTGCTCCCTTCTCTTCTATCACTATCTTAGATTCTAACCACACATCCAATAGGATTTTTCATGATGTTCCCTCAGAATGAATCTGAATGGCTATAAGCAATAACCACTATTAATGATCATTTCACAACAGGACAAGATGGTTGCAATAAAATTAATCTGCATTTTAATGGTATCTTCTGAAAGTATGTGTAATGGGACGGTGGAACAAGCTCGAAGTGGTAGACACGTATTGAAATAGGTTGAAGTGTCCAAATCAAAGTAAATCGAAACTCAATTTATTTATTTATTTGGAAACTGTGACAAATTTGATGATATTTGGTGGCTCGGAAGCTGGCAAGAATTGATGTTTTGGACCATCTTTCCAGTCCATCACATATGCTTACTAAGTTAGTAAGCATAAATCTTGAAAACATTCTATACAAGTATACATAAAGTGTTAACTCTGAACTGACATGCAATCACAAGCATAAAACATGTCTTGTGTTTTCAGTAACATTGGAGAGCCTCAATTTTGCCATCATTTTAGTTTAATGACTATCATCATTATTGTCTGTATAGAAATCACATCAAAGGTACAGATACCAATTACATTATGATCATATAAAGGTAACTTCAATCTGTCAAGTATATACATAGATTAATAGTGCAAAGCTCTCGATCAGCTTATCCCAGATTGTTGACTTATCTTCCCATCCACTTTCTACCAATTCTACCCTGTTGGTCAACAAATTAACACAAGATGAAAATGGGTACTGACAACGTCTCAAATGTCAGCTTATGGTCTCCAGCCGCGGCTGAATGGTTGCATCAATAAGGTCAGACGACATCTAACCCAGTTTCCGCTTGTTTTCATGATCTTATAATCCGCTGAGGGAGCTCATTATTGCTTGAACAGTGATGTGTTATTTTAGTCTTAAGCCACCATGCCCTCAAAGTGACTTTCACATCTAGCCATAAGACCCATGCGGCTTAGGCAAAGTCTTTTGTTTTGCTGTTTGCATGAATCTATAATAAAAAGCCAAAATATATATTTTCCTCACATGCTCCCCAGAAGTTTATATGTGTGTCTGTGCGTGTGTGAAGATTTGTCAAACATCAATCAGATATATTTATTTACATATTTATTGTCATTATCCAAATAACATAATATAAAGTTAGATAGAACTTGAACTTCTGAGCATTGGATAACAGGAACATGCCACAATGCTCAGTTCTTGATAAGCAAAGCACCCTTAGAAGCTTTGCAACATACCAGTTCCTTTTCTATCAAAGGGTGAATAGTGTTAGAGGATAATCTTTTGTCTACACATTTTATGTTAATATTAGTCACTGGTAATATTAGAATACATTGTGTATGAGCAGATATCATGACTATTCCCATTAAAAAAGCGTCAACAGAAACATTTCTGGTTCCTTTCTATATAAAGACCTTGGTTGATGATTCTTTAATGCATCCACTCTCAGTGATTAAAAATATGTTATAGGTCATGTTGTTCATATCCCTGGAATATGTACATAAGAGGTAACATCCAACTCCATTAGTAGATTAATATATACAGTCATTTGTAGAAATAGCTGTTCCTGTGTCTGACAATGTCTGATGAAAGTTCATGATTTGAGATTTCATGTTTATATGAGGTTTTGTGATAGGAAAGGAATGTTTGAGTGAGAGAAATTGGGTTTTAAAATATGCATCATTCAAAGTTCAAGTTGTAGACCAATAGAGCAAAGAGAAAAAAAAATGGTATGTCACCATCAGAAAGACGTGGACAGGACCCAAAACTGCAGATATCATCCAAAATCAATTTGGAAGAGCACATTACCTTGGTACACCACAATACCAATGGGCAGATTTTTATACCCTTCAAGTCAAAATATGAGAAGATAGATCTAGGAATGAATTGTATGTGGTGCAGTCTTTGGGTTAAGAGACACAAGGCTGGGTTTGAATTTAGAGTGTATGAGAAAGCAGAGCTATTGATGCCAGATGGTTCTTGGAATTGTGTCAGGCAAGCGGATAATTTAACCTAGAAACATCATTCTCAAGTTATCAAGGGATCAGATGAAGAAAATGCAAATGGAGGAGATCTCATATTATTGATGTTACCTGATACTCGGTACATTTACATCTACAATATTGCTTGATATAATTGAGTGTTGAAATTTCTTACAAAGGTTATGATTACGAATTATTATGTTTTTAATTTTTGCACATTGGATGAAGAGCTAGGGCCCTCACGTTAACCTCCTTTTTACTTGATACCTGACAGGATTGTGTTTGTTTTTAGTCATTCAAATTGATCTTTTTTGTTTTTAGTCATTCAAATCTATATATTTTGTTATGCAAAAGATATGTCTCAAGTGAAAGAAGCATAAAATGTATTGAGTACAATGTTTATCATTGACCCTTTGACCTTGAACAGTTGGCGCCGACGTTCTGACAGAATGATTTAAAATCTGTGATTCTTCTTTCTGCCCTCCACAACATGAAGGAAAAATCAACAGAACATGCCACATTCAATTTGAACCTGTCTGTACCCGGTATGTCATGCTTTTACTGCAGGCACCATGTTTCCATAGATAATGCATGAAATCTGTTTATTATAGCGAGGGATTTGAATGTTTTTCCAGAAGAAGAAGTTAATAGCTCAGAGGGAAAGGCAATCAGACCCGGTTTCTCAACGCCACCCTCTCTTCTCTTGTTAATTGCATAACAACGCCGACTGCCACATAAATTGACATTTGGAAATTATTCAGGGAGACATGTGGGATGGATAAAACATGGGATGAGAGCGGGTGTAAGATGGATGATGGCTTTAGATTGGCAGGATAATAGAAGGAAGGGTAGAAAAGAGATGGTGATGTAAAGAAAGAGGAAGGTATGACAGAAATGAAGGGAAATATTGAAGGATAATAGGAGGGAGATGGGGAGAGAGGTGAAGATAGAACAAGAGACAGAATTATTGGGGGAGGAAGGGGGAGACAGATAAGACAGATATTGAAGGGTGATTTGATATCTTATGAAGACTGAAAAAAATGAGAGAGGCAAAGAGAAGAAATGAGGAGAGAAATCTGGGGAGAGAAGAGAGAGGAAGAGAGTGAGAGAGAGAGCAAGCAAAATAGAGATTGATAAAGGGTTAACAGACTGACAGAAAGGTATATAGTGAGAGATGGTTTTAGTATATCTGCATTAGATGTGAACCTATTACTGGATCTATCTTTAAAAAAAAAGCAATAACATACCCAAATAACAAAATCATCCAGAACAAACATGAAGATGTTTTTTTTCTTAAAGTCGAGGCTGATTAGAAAGTTATATCAAATTTTGAACAAATGAGTAACAATCTTTTGTTCTGATGTCACAATAAATTCTAAGAGAAATGCTAGGGTTAAAAGCTGTTTATTGTCATCAAATGCAAAATTGAATTCATGGTTACACTTCTTAAGCACAAATATTTCTATCACAAAGTTTGTTTCATATGAATGCTTTTGTCAAGGGTATGGAAGGAGCGAGTTCCCCTGCAAATTAGCCAGAAATGAAATGAGGATAAGAAGAGGATGGGAAAAAGAAAAACCGTGGCTGAAAGGAACTGGTTTTCCCTAATATTTTTGCATTTAATCCTTGATTATGCAGGCATTATTCATACCTTTTCCTTGCAAAGGGCAAATTTACTTTTTTGTTTTATTGCTTTAACATAATTGACAATATTTTATCATGAAAAACAAATTCTATCATTTTCAAGTTCCTTTTGACCGAGATTATCCTTAACTCACTATCCACACTTGGTTTGAACGCATCAGCATGATGGTGATCATACTCAACTGCATCACGCTGGGGATGTACCGACCCTGCAGCGACATCGAGTGCGACTCCCAGCGATGTCTCATTCTCCAGGGCTTCGATCACTTCATCTTTGCGTTCTTTGCGGCCGAGATGGTGGTCAAGGTGATGGCCATGGGGTTCACAGGGAAGCAGGGCTACCTGGGAGAGACGTGGAACCGACTGGACTTCTTCATCGTTATAGCGGGGTGAGTGGTCCACGGGGGATGGAATGGGGGGTGATTGGGTTGATTTGGGTTGGAAGGAAAATTCCTGGTGTCAGAGGAACATTGTCTATTTGGAGTCAGAAAACCATATCAAAGTTTGTTTCATTGCCAATGTTTGAAAGATGGAAGTAAGTTTGATTTTTTTTTACATTTTTCATTAGAAATTAAAAAGATTTTAGATATTTTAACAATTTTAGAAATATTCATAAGGTCGGAACAATTTTTATTACTGAATTTATTTCATTTCAACTGGAAAATTGTGAATCGGTAATTTTCTGGCAATTTTGGATATTATTTTGGAATTCAAATTAAAAATGATTAATTTCTTACTTCAATACTTATTCAGAGTTGCTAATTTTGGTTCTGTAATCTACATTCTAATGGTTAGAAATAATTTGAGGAATTATTCTTGATCATTATGAATAGAACAAAACATCAATTTAAGGGTAGCAATGATGATGATTGTGATGATGATATTGATTAAATTTGGGATGATAATGCTTGATGAGATGAGATTGATTCTGATGATGGTATTAATAGTTTTGAGAGTGATGGTGATGGTGATAATGATTGCGATGGGGATTTCTATATTATTCTGTTCGAGCATTCGAGTACAATCATTATACAGTTGGTCCTCATTTTTTTAGACAGACATTCTGCAGAATCAAAGATACAGTGACATTTGATGAGATGTTGGTGGCAAATTATATTCTTCAAAGGCGATTATAGTTTTTGTTTAGTTTAGACTATCCGAATAGAAAAGGAAATGCTTTTATGAACATTTACACTATCTTATTTCATGAATTACTCTTCTGATAAGTAAAAGGTGTGGTTGGAATTAACACGATCCCTGTAATTGTGAATTTATTAATCACTAATCGCTCAATCATTCTGATTAGCAGTTGAAAATTGTAATGATAAAAAGGAAATTAAAAAATTTCCTCAATCATTTTTGCATTTGGCCTCTGATATAGAGTGAAAATGAGTGAATGAAAAACGTAGTTTAACTTTCTCGCTTTCATTCAATATTGACTTTCCTTAGATATCAGCCTTCTGTTAATTAAAAATGGATGTTAAAATGTTAAAAGCATCTTGAGGCCAATTTATGTAATTTTGCTGCCTATTTGCTGTGGCATTCATCTCTTAATCAATATATATGAATGGAATATATCATTTGAGAAAAAGAGATAGTTACACCTGAAATTGTAAATTGCATTTTTATTTTCTTATCAAATTATTTTTGCATTGTAATTGTTATTCGATGGCTGGTTTTAGTATGACTGATATTTATGATTGGTTTTATAGTGTGTCTTGGGATGATATGATATATATACTGCACTTGATCATGAAAGTTATATTCAAAGGATGTTTTTATTTCTATTGTTTCCTTATAAACAGGTGCATGCAATTCTTTAAGAAATGGATTCTTCTCAAATATTTCTCAATGTCAATGTAGTCTTGTGTTTTTAGAAAAGGGTTTGCCATTAAATGCTACCTCTGAAACATTTCAGAATAGTAATTTTCATATGAACCTTTGGTATAACAATTAAAAAGGTCCTGTTTGATTTATTTTCAAACTTTAGAAATACAAAGATTGATTACTTGCTAAGCTTACTTAAATTTGGTAATCAAAATTGAATTAATTTTAAATAAATGCTTCTTATTATTTATACCTATGATTGCAATTAAACATTTTGAACATTCCAATCCATTTGTGCCTTAAAAAAGTAAGAAATTATCAGATGTCTTTTGTTCTATGCTCTAATGACGTATTTGTTTTTCATTTTTTAGTTTCAATTATTCACATAATTTGAGGAAGCCCAATGCAGAGTTTGTCAGTCTAAAATGAACAGTTGATAGCCAAAATCTGGTAATCACATCAAAAGGAATATATTGAGATATGGAAACATAATACAACGTTTGTATTCAAATTATAATGATCTTCTCCCTCCCTCTTTTCCAACTTTCTCTATTTCATTCCTGATTTGTTTTGCTCTTTGGGAATGTTGGTTAATAAAGGATTGCGGAATACATCTTGGAGTAAGAATACACTTCCCTTTCTCTTTCCATTCTTGAAATCTTCACATTGTTTTCACTTTGTGTTTCATTGTCTATGTGATGGAAAGAAAATAATCTCTAATTAGTCTTTTTGTTGCCCTTGAAAACCACTTTCTAATCTTTTAATTCCGTTCCTTTTTAGTGAGCTGTAGTGCATTGAATAACTTGAATGGCACATCAATGATATAGTCAACTTGCATCTTTCATCTTATATTTTGTTTGCATTCCTTCCAAATTTGCTATGACTCCCTCTCTAAAGTAGTCTATGTTCTTGCAAAATGCTTGCCAATTCGCATCTCTTTTTGAAAACTTATCTCTAACAAGATTGCAGGCTTTTGTTTAAAACAGAGAATGTCCTACATGAATGCATTGATACTCTAACACAGGTCGCACTAAAATCTACATTGTGTTGTTATGCCACATAGGAAATCACTTAATATTAGGACTTTAATGGAATATTTTATTCAGATTTCATGGAAGAGGATATTGTGACTGATTTTATGAACCGGGTTAAACCCTGATTGAATATATAGACAACACGATATAAAATATTTTTGAAAAGTTAAGTCAAACGCAATTTCAATGCTCCTTTTTAATGCTATTGAATTCGGTACCGGCTTGTCATTGAGTCCGCACAGTTGAATACACGGTGTACGGATCTATTGTCTGCGTTCTAGTTAACTTTTCAGAAATAATTTATATCGTGTTAGACACATGTGAGAGATTCGCTTACAAATTACAAGTACATACATTCACCATTGATGTTCTCAAAAGTGTCTCACTCAAGGATTAGGCCCTTTCATAAAATCAGTGACGATATGGATAGATTAGAAATGTTGTTAGAATTACACCAATACCTACACTTCATAGAATTTTTCTTACCTACTGAGACAACTTTTCAAGGGACTTAAACAACAGGAACTTTTATAAAAATAGATACAATTTTTCACCGGATCAGTGCATTGGTGTGTTTTGGGTAAAATATTCAGCTTTGTTCATCATCTTCAGCTTAAGCCACTATTTACTTATTCAAAAAAATTGTTGTACACATGACAATTGTCATATACATTGTATTTTTAATATATAATTGATGAACGGAAAATTGTACAAGAAACTTGTTAAATGATGAGTGTTTTCTGGCTTACACACAAGTTAGTGATGCATTTCTATTACAGGCAATGGTGTTAGCATTTTACGAGGAACATTGGTGAATTTATGGATAAGTCTACTGTTGTTACAAACCATTGCATCTATTTTAATTATTCAAGAATTAGGAGGCGGGTAAATACTCTTTGAGTTTATCTTAATATCTTTGCAAGGGGAATCTATCTGTGTGCAACATGGTAGAAGATATGCACAAATTGAGTGTTGTTATGGTTTAATACAGCACTTTTGTGTAGGTGCATTTAGTCCTTCTTAGCAGTCAATCATAGAATGTAGCCCTATTACACTGTATCTTGCACCTCACAGATGACAAAATGACGATATCATACTTTTCACTAGCATAGCATGAATAAGTAATGGGATTAGATGAGTTTAGTTAAGGTGAGGATGAATTCTTTATATGGATCTTGAACAGGTTATAGATCTGTTTCATGATGCTACAGTGACTGAAATTTGACTGTTTGGTAGAGGTTATGATTTATTATGGCTGTGATAGGTATATTGTGCTTTTTAACAGAGTTCATTATCTAAAATGGACATCACTACACCAACTTGAAAAAACTAAGAATCAAACCAAACTCAAGCCAAAATATTGGCTGTATAATTATGTCGAAGACATTCAAATGAATAAATACCAAATTCCAAATTCCAAACAAAGGATTATTAGGAACATTACATAAGTTACATTTTAGAATCTGTCAAGTCGTACAAAAAAATTATGAAAGTGATTCTTGATAATTTGATTATGATCCATAGTCAAGTAAATATCTCGTTTTGGAAATACTCAGCCAAAATTGATGTTTTTATATAGGTCTGAAATGCTATATGACCTCAAAGGTTACATTTTGAATATTGCAAATTCATAATCGGACACATATTTCAGTCTTCTCCCAATCATACACTGCATCCCCATAACCGCTATCTATACCACCCCGCTTTATCCCAATAGTATTATATTCAATTTTAACTCTATTTTGTAGATAGAATGGATTTTCTAAAGGAGACTGTAATGCTCATCATAATGAATAAAAAATTAAGAAACAAAACGTCACAGGGTTTACTATGGCTGTAATGGGCTATAAAGGAAAGTCTTTGAACTCAGAGTCCTTAAACATTAATGATACTGTTTTCTGGAGAATGATTGAACTATAGCTACCGCATTGTCTCCCATTGTCAACTATAGAAATTGGAGAATATTCTTCATATAAATTATCATTTTATAGTACCTTATAATTTTGATGATTTGCGCATGATTCAGGCCAAAAGGATTGTTTGATGACCATCATCATTTTGCCCCCTCCAGCACAATTATGTTTCATGGGACCTTTGGGAATTTCTCTCTCTGAAAGACTGAAGTATAGTTTTACTTTATTTATAGGTTCGCATGGTGATCACGGTATAATTTGGTTATTTATTTCTTACATAAACGCGAGGAATAGTTAGTTGTCAAGGCAAGGTCAATAATATGCAAAGCATGAATTATACACGAGTGGATGTTCAGTAGGGAAATGAATATATTAGTACATTGCACTAATGGATGGATTTTTGCAGAACATTATTCTAAATGAAAACTAATTAGCATTAATTTACTGCTTGTTTAGACATAAACGAGAACAGTCTCACCCCACTACACTGACATAGAATAGAATTTTGTCTAAAATCAGGCAAAGAAAACACTTTTATTCTTCAACCAATGTATCATTGCATTCACTGCTTAAAGCCCCAGTCACATAGGACCCCGGAAGCAACACGATTCACCCCGACTCGGTGTTAATTCACAGTTAACTGCCTCAAAACGATGAGTCGGGTGAATCGTGTTGCTTCCGGGGTCCTACATGTATGTGACTGGGGCTATAGTATAAAGTATTAGCCAAGCAACACCTTCCTTATACCTCCCATTTCCCCAAACCCCACCTCTCCTCTAGCATCCTCACCATTTCTATACACCACACTATAGCCTATCCACACCCCAGCCTACCCACACATACACCTTAGCCTACCTACACATACACCCTACCACCCCTATACACCTACACCCTCTGACCAAGAAATGCCTACTGCACCATCTATCTGCATATTATTTTGAAACCTTCCTTATGGTTTGAGAAAAACATGAAGTCCTTTAGATATCAAATGGTGTATTCTTATTCTTATAACCGGGGAGTCAAATTATTCACAAGAACCCCATCAATTACTCCCCAAATACTCACAGGAGTTCTTTGTGTTTGAAATCGTTTCAGATTTACAATATTTAGAAAAGAGTGCCTTTATTTATATATCATATGTATTCATACTTTTGTTTTCTATTTATACATACTAGGGACGATGTTACAACTCTGCATTGGTGCTGCAATTCATAATGAAAGTTTTAAATAATTAAAGAATATATATTTTGTTCTTGACTATTTTT
>BQKZ01001096.1:86458-132681 GCA_036244855.1 Temnopleurus reevesii
GAACACTTCCTGCAAGGAGACTGTCCTAGATCATGGAAATCTGTACCATTAAGATCTTGGTCAGTCTATTCATGGATTTTTTCCAATGCAGATAGGGGCATCTTGCATGACAAAAAGGTGTCTCTACTTAAGATTGGGCCTTCACACAATTACTCAAATATCAGTCAGCCTATAAGTCTGAAGAGAAACTGCCCATTCCCCCACTAATCTATAGGAAACTGCCACCATCCGAGACAGTTAGCTTGTAGCCAACCAATATTTTTCTTAGTAAATGTACTAAAATGTTCCTACTTTCATCTAGTTTAGTTTAGTACAATACATTTCATACATTGTACACACACTGCGACGAATTAAGTCCGCCTAGCACTGAGCAACATACAGTCCACCCAACTACCAGACAAGTAATTCTGTCAACTGATTATGATTGTTTTCTAATATTAGTTGGAATATATTTATATTGGAAAAAAGAAACAGAAGTGATTAATTCTTTAAAACTATAGATATTTAGACAATATACGTTGCCCAACCATGATATCTTACTAAGATATGAAACAACCAGCTTCGTAATAAGTATAATGAACTTGCCCTAGAATTCATAGATTATTAATACAAGGGCTTGTTTGGTTAATTTTATTACATAGTTTTATTTTCAACATGGGTTACGTGCAATAATGTCTGGCTGATTGCCGGCAGGCAGCAATTTATAATAGTGTCAAATTGCGTTGACGTCAGAAGAACGTAAATATAAATAATGCAAATTGAATCTACCTTGCCTAATCAAGTTGAGACCTTGGTTTAACTTGTAGTATAATATGTAATATGACAAGGCACATTTAAATAAGTATATACCAAATTATTTTGACTCAAACCTGTTTATAGTGGCCAACCAAGAAGTGTTTTTTGTAGACTGGTTGATACACTTCATGTATTCATATCAAGAAGGAAATAATTTAAGAGAGCATAATAGGAAGCAGGTCATTGAATCAAGTTTTATGCATTTTTACATTTTCCATATGGTTTAGAATAATTTTTTAGCACGAAATGTAGGCAGAATATTGAAAACAATAGAAGACATTCCAACACAAATTCACATTCCGTATTTATCTATCCTTTTTCTCTTCTGCAGGGGGTTACTATGATCTGTCTATGGATACGAAATAGATAACAACACAATTTTTGATTGACCTTCCTGCAATTTGGAGGAAACAATGTGACCCTAGGCAGACTGATAACTTTCAACATTAGGTTAATATGGAAAGTGAAATTTAAATCTGTGAATTTCTAAATCAAGCTTATATCTCGTTGTCACAATCTTGATCATTTATATCTTTATTCCTACATGTATGGTCTATTATTAACTCTTAACAAGGCTATTTTTGTATTTAGCTTTTTTATTAGTAGGGTGTATCCCCTACCCCTTCTCCTTGTGGGTAGTTGGAGAATAAACTTCTTTCTATTCTTCCTTGTTTCTTTTCCACAGGTATCCCAATCTAACTGAGTTTTACACCGAAAATGAGCCGTGGACGGACTATGTATGCAGCCTGCCCAATGATAGCGGTATGAGAGCGTGTTCGGAGAGCAAGCCTTTATTCGTCGTAGATAGCGGAATGATATGCAATGGATCTGCATCACCATATGTGGATAACATTTATGTAGCGAACTCATCATCACAATGCGTCAATTGGAATCAGTACTATACAAAATGTGACACTAGTAACCAGAACCCGTTTTTAAATTCAATATCATTTGACAATATACTCTACGCATGGATCGCTATTTTCCAGGTAAGTCAATTTCTCTCACTTTTGTTCTTTTTTTGCAAATTTGCTAATTTTTTTATGATGAATTTAATGCAATTTTGAAATTTCCATATTCACACAATGTTTGATGTTCTCTATAAATATGATTATGATAAAAATAATGATGTCCTATTTACAATTTTATGAACCGATGTATTTATAATGTATATATTGCATGTTCATTCAGAATAAATCATTTCATTACTTACCATGGTTACCAGGTGCAGTGACAGTGCAGAAGAACAGACATATTCTATTTCCAACCTCCTAACGCAACAAATTTCTTTTCCCAGCTGTTGTAATATGACTTATAATTTTTTTCAATTGAATGTTGTGTGATTTATTTAGTTCTTTCTCACCGGGATTCATGTGAGTCAATGAAGAATAATTAATTGCTGGGGATTTACCTGTTAACATTTTGTGAAATGAAATAATATATGTCAAAGTCATGATACCCATTGTTTGTGTGTAGTTAAAGTGTGAGGGATTCAAGCCATTGGCCGTGTTTTGTCAACAGCTGTAAGATAAGCATCTTAGGATTGTAATCCACCTTTCTCTAAAAGTCATCCTTAGATTTGATATAAAATAGTGAGGAAGACCTGTAAGCACCTAGTGATTTTGAGGCTGGGCTAGATTACATATCATCCTATGGAATCAATGCTTGCCTGTTGTGTAGTGGCTGGGCTAAAGCTAGGATAATGATAAAGCAATGAGTAGATAATAATAATGATAATAATAATAATAGGTCCATTTATATAGCACAATCACTATATGCATATATACTCTACTGCGCTTGATACTAGGTACCATATTATTACCCTGGCTATAACTGCTGAGCAAACCAGTTAGGTGCTCAAGCATTCCAAGGAATAAATCCCTGCCAGGTACCCATTTTTCACCTGGGTCGAGTGCAACAAAGTGCGGGTAAATTTCTTGCTGAAGGAAATTAGCACCCTGGGTGAGATTCGACCACCGACCCTGTAGTTAAGAGGCGAGAGTCCGAACCACTACATCACGACCATGCTATCAGGGACTCATTGATCTAGGCCCTATTGCAAGTGTAAGTCAGAAAATTAAACGTAACTCAATTTTCAACCAATCAGAAACGCGCATTTAGGACTTGCAGTAAATTTTGAGGGTTACATTTGAACTTAACTCTTTATGCTTGTTGTTAAACGATCACATTGATAGGGATATTAAGGCTAATGATAAACGTTGAGAGGTTGCAGCATTTCTAAGACGCCACCAGTTGTAGCATGCTGGGAGGTCTATGGTGGTGAAAGGATATAATGTAGAGTAACATTCTTCAACACTCATCAGTCGTATCAGAACATGAGACACATGGTATCTCAAAGCAGATATTATCTAAAGAACGTTTGAAGATATCATTTCAAGAGGTGAATAAGATTGATGATGATCCTTATTATGTCACTCTCCANATGGTTACCAGGTGCAGTGACAGTGCAGAAGAACAGACATATTCTATTTCCAACCTCCTAACACAACAACTTTTTCTTTGCAGCTATTGTAGTATGACTTATAATTTGTTTTAATTGAATGTCATATGATTTATTTAGTTCTTTCTCACTGGGATTCATGTGACTCAATTGATTGCTGGTGATTTTGCTGTTAACATTTTGTAATATGAAATAATACATGTCAAAGTGATGATGGCCGTTGTTTGTGTATAGATAAAGTGTGAGGGATTCAAGCCATTGACTGTGTTTTGCCAACAGTTGTAAGATATGCATGTTAGGATTGTAATCCACCTTTCTATAATAGTCATCCTTAGATTTGATGTAAAATAGTGAGGAAAACCTGTAAGCATCTATTTAGTGATTTTGAGCCTGGGCTAGCTTGCATCTCATCCTGTGTAATCAATGCTTGCATGTTGTAGAGTGGATGGGCTAAACCTAGGATAATGATAATGCATGAATACTCTCAGGTACTTATTGAGTAATTAGTATTTTTTAACAATCAAATTGGTAGGCGATATTATAGAGGCTAAATTTTAACATTAATAATGATAATACACAACATTTATATAGTGCTTAGTGAAAGTGTTTCTAAGTGCTCTAAGCATTATTAATCGCCTATAGCATGGCTACCATTTGGCGTTTACTCCATTCAAAGAATTCCTTCCTACCTGTACCCATTCACCTCACCTGGGATGAGGCAGCAATGCTGATAGGTAGACATTCATTTGTAGGATGCCACCTAGTCTGCAAGCACATAACCTAGGCTTTTGATGTGTGCATGCACAGAGCGTGATAAAGGGTGTGCATTGTGTGACAACATCACAGCCTAGGTAGTCACACAATGCACACCCTGTATCACGCTCCGCACATGCACACACTGAAAGCCTAGGGTATGTGCTTGGAAACTAGATGCCACCAGTCGTAGCATGCTGGGAGGTCTGTGATGATGAAAGAAAATGATGTAGTGTAACATTCTTCAACACTCATCACTTGTATCAGAAAATAAGACAGAGCAAGATACGTGGTATCTCAAAGCAGATATTATCTAAAGAACATTTGAAGATATCATTTCAAGAGTTGAATAAGATTGATGATGATCCTTATTATGTCACTCTCCAATGGATAATGTTTTCTATTTAGCAGTGATGTCTAGTAGCGTTGCTGATATATTAAATTTGAGCACGTGCAATATATAGATATCGCCCTCCAATAGCTAACATATCTTATTGGGGGTGATGTCTATTGGTTTTACTGAGCTATCAAATCTGAGCACGTACAATATGTGAATATGGGCTGTTGATAACTGTCCCTCTCCAATAGATAGAATATCCTGTTGGGTAACGATGTCTATTAGCTTTATTGAGCTATCATATTTGAGCAGGTACAATATATGAATATAGGGTGTGAATAGATGTCACTCACCATTAGATAACATATCCTGTTTGGTTCTGATGTCTATTAGCTTTATTGGGCTATCATATGCAATCTATGATCCCCAATTTACATCCAAATTCTGCAATTCTCTTTTACTTTCTGAAGGGAATGACTGGTTCTGATAGTCAATGGGTTTAAACTCATGCATGCAGGCAGTCTGTCAGTCAGGGCTACTGCCCTAAGCAATTTCCTCAGAGTAGCCACCATCTTTAGACCAGGGATCGACATCAGATAAATTAGATAATAAAATTTATCTCTTATATAGTAAAGTTGGCACATGGTTCACCATGGTTTCCATGCTTATACATAAAACAAGTTTCCTTTTGAAATAATTCTTGCCTTATCCAAACATGAATGAAAACTGATTGATAGTATTGATATTGATATTGAATAGAACATTTATTTCCTTTTTCGAAATACATAATAAACATAGGAAAATATAACAAACGTAGTAAAAATTAAGGAGGCAAAGACCGTAAAAGCAAGTACGTTTATGAGATGCTGTGAACAAAAATTACTGGCAAATTCTGGTTAGGAATCAAACCTACAATCACCTAATGACTAGACAGGTGTGTTACCATTAGACCACTGGCTGTGACAAGCTTGATTTCTGTAATTGTTACCTTTTATCTGTAAAAGATGTGGTGAAATCTTATTTTTTCAGCAAATCTATGTTTCTGAAATTTGTGATTTAAGAAATAATGTTTGCTAAGGAGACCTATTGCAAAATCACCATTCCAAAGATTAGAGCAAAGAAGAAAATGAATGAGAAAGTTAATGTGAATATAGCGTTAAGATGTGCATTTCAAACTTGGTCCCATAATTACACTCTCATGAGGAACCTATATGATCCCTAATTTAATCTAGACATTGGTGATCAGATGCAATGAAAATTAGATTATGTGGCATGAGTAAAAATGTTGTCTTTTCACCGTTAAAGTTGCCTCTAAAAGTTAACCTCATCCACTGAACTAGAAGATTCCTCCTTCATTCAATTTCACTCTTTCTATAAGTTTACGTCAGCGATCGGTCAATTTCTCCTCAAGAAGTGAAGAGTTGANAATATAATTTACTAGTTTGGAAGAAATCTATATAATGTATTCAGAATGTAGGACTTTCTAACTAAGATATGAAACAACTAGTTGGCAAGTCAAAATGAACCTTTGGAAAGTACATCCTCAGGTCATTTTTAATAACTGCTTGAGGAAATTACATGTAAGTGAATATTAAATTATTACATTTTTTTTCATTTATTGCTTGAAAAATCTTACTTACCATTTGATTAAAAGTTATCTACCTTAGATATGGAACCATCATTTTCATGAAAGAAACAGAAACACTCTATTAGAGTATTATCAGTATGAAATCAGTTGAATGAAGAAAAGGACACCTTTCCAATATTTTGTTTCAATATAAATACATGAATGACAAAATGACCATGATACACATAGATTTCCAATGCAAATGAGATGATATTTGATGTTGTTGAGGGCACTCCATGCCCATGACCTTTGCACAGGCCCTGTTTTAAACATCCGCAGTAGCAATATGCTAAATTTCACTGTACATGTAGCTGCGGGTTTCTTAGATTGAAAGATAGATATCTTAAGTAGGTGACTTGAGTCTGATATCTGTCAGATTCTTGTCCCTGTGGTTAATACCAAGATCTAAAGCAGCTTAGTGAGTATATCGCTATAGGGAACTCAACATACTTTTTTTTCTGAAAGAGCCACTTACCCTTTCTTCTGCTGTATCTTGAATTTTTGTTTTCTTTCTCCGATTCCCTTCCATCGCACACTCCTCACCCATCCTTCTTTTTCCAATTCTCTTCGCTTCTTGCTCAACTCTCTCCCAATCACTGCCACCGCATTCTGCTACTGCACTGTGCTACCGCACCGTTATTTTTTCTCACTCTTCTCCTCTTCTTTCTCTCTTATTCATACACACACGTAATACAGATGTTTGGTGTAGATTGAGGATGTATGTTTTTGTGTGTCTGTGCATGTATATCAGTACTTTTTTAAGTGTCACTGGCGATCCATCCCTGAAATTCTAAAGGGAATTGGGACTTTCAACCATACAGACATTTAATTTGACAAAGTATACCATCCAACTGAGAATTCGACCCCCTATTCTTCATGGAATACATTTTTATCGTACAGTGCTATATGTGCAATCTATTTTCATATAATATTACACATGTGTACGTTCCCTCATGTAAGGTACGTCCTTGGTTTAATAGTACACTTTTTATATTTTCTGCGGTTGGTGGCAAGAACAAACACACACATATTTCATCTCATTTATTCTTCTCTCTGGCTTCCTCTGCTCTCTCTCTCTCTCTCTCTCTCTCTCTCTTCCCCCTTCTCAGCTCTTTCTCCCTCCTCCACCCTTCCTCTATCTGGCCTTCCCCCTCTTTACTCCTGCCCCCTTTCCCCAGCCATCCATGCAACCCCTGGATGTCAGTCAAATGGGAGGATTAGCTAAAAAGAGCCCTCACTTCAGCCCTCGAATGTAGTACCACACTTGACTTGGTAGACAATATATTCCTAGGAATTAGTTGAAAAGAGCCCTCACTTCAGCCCTTGAATGTAGTACCACACTTGACTTGATAGACAATATACTCCTAGGAAGTGTTACAAGTGGTATCATATACTAGTGGTCACTGTGGGGCATTTGTCTTAATCCTCAGCCAACCCTGGTTAATTCAGCCCTCGAGGGGTAATAGGGGAGAGTAGAGGGGAGGATTAAGTGGATAAGTGGCCAGCTGAAGCCAATAGATAGTTACATTTGAATACCAATGAGATAAACCTCCATCTTTATACAGGAGTGTGTATCCACTGACCCAATGTTCAGATGGCAGAAAGGGAAAAAGAAAGTAAATGGGTAGTATACAGTGTGGTTAATGTCATTAATGCTTCTTGAGATTAATGATTTCTTTTGATTTTCAGCAGGTATCTGTGAAGTATTTTCTAATTATTTGTTGTCAGGGTCTTAAATTTAAAGGTTGTGTTTTCATTATGTTGAAATGTTTAGGTATAGATAATAATCTATGATTATTGACAATAAAATGATAGAAGAATATTACAGTCCTATAATAACTTAATTACTGTATAAACCTATCTGCTTGCACTGATATGACATCAATATTTTTTCAGTAAATTGTTAAATAACAAAGTTCATCTGCTTAAATAAACTGAAAATTTATTGATTTCACAGTTTGAGACTCCCTTAGGAGCATTAATATAGTTAACCCTCGATTTATTTTATTATTTTCTTTCTCTTTCTCTTCCATCACAGGTTTGCGCATTTTAGTGATGTTACTTCTAGACACCCTCCCCATGCTGGGGAATGTTCTCATGTTATGTTTCTTTGTCTTCTTCATCTTTGGAATCATCGGGGTCCAACTGTGGAAGGGTCTACTTCGGAATAGATGCTTCCTAGATCTTAATGATACAATCACNCATCGCACACTCCTCACCCATCCTTCTTTTTCCAATTCTCTTCGCTTCTTGCTCAACTCTCTCCCAATCACTGCCACCGCATTCTGCTACTGCACTCTGCTACCGCACTGTTATTTTTTCTCACTCTTTTCCTCCTTTTTCTCTCTTTTTCATACACACACACACATACAGGTTTTTGGTGTATATTGAGGATATATGTGATTTTGTGTGTCTGCGCATGTGTATCAGTCCCTTTTTCTTAAGTGTCACTGGCCATACATCCCTGAAATTCTAAAGGAATTGGGGACTTTCAACCATACAGACATTTAATTTGACAAAGTATACCATCCAACTGAGAATCGACCCCCTATTCTTCTTTGAATGCATTTTTATTGTACAGTGCTACATGTGCAATCCATTCCCATATAATATTACACCCTGTGTACGTTCCCTCTTGTAACGTACGTCCTTGGTTTAATAGTACCTTTATATGCTTTTTATGTTTTCTGCGGTTGGTGGCAAAAGCAAGCACACACATATTAATAATAATATAGATTATTTCTATAGCACTAAAAACAGAGAGTACCATAGGGCTTTACAATTTAACAGAACAAAAAATTCAAAACAATTTGATTACTGCGGGAAACGGTAAGTTTTAAGATGTTTTTTAAACGTACCAGAATTTGAAAGTGCCCGTATTGCAAGAGGGATACTGTTCCAGAGTTTTGGAGCAGCTACTGAAAAGCGCTTTTCAGCTGTTTTGAGTCTACACTGTGGTATAACAAGTTTATGTGTGTCTGATGAAGAGCGGAGGTTTCGAGAGGGTGTATATAGTTCAATAGTATTACAGAGGTATTGTGGTGACATATTATTCAGTACTTTGAAGATATATAAGCATGCTTTAAACAATATTTCATCTCATTTACTCTTCTCTCTTCCTTCCTCTGCTCTTTCTTCCCTCTTCTCATCTCTTTCTCCCTCCTTCACCCTTCCTCTATCTGGCCTTCCCCCTCTTTACTCCTGCCCCCTTTCCCCAGCCATCCATGCAACCCCTGGATGTCAGTCAAA
This sequence comes from Temnopleurus reevesii, assembly GCA_036244855.1. Classification (NCBI taxonomy): domain Eukaryota; kingdom Metazoa; phylum Echinodermata; class Echinoidea; order Temnopleuroida; family Temnopleuridae; genus Temnopleurus; species Temnopleurus reevesii. The sequence goes on from BQKZ01001096.1 coordinate 95,681, forward strand.
TGGGAGGATTAGCTAAAAAGAGCCCTCACTTCAGCCCTCGAATGTAGTACCACACTTGACTTGGTAGACAATATATTCCTAGGAATTAGTTGAAAAGAGCCCTCACTTCAGCCCTTGAATGTAGTACCGCACTTGACTTGATAGACAATATACTCCTAGGAAGTGTTACAAGTGGTATCATATACTAGTGGTCACTGTGGGGCATTTGTCTTAATCCTCAGCCAACCCTGGTTAATTCAGCCCTCGAGGGGTAATAGGGGAGAGTAGAGGGGAGGATTAAGTGGATAAGTGGCCAGCTGAAGCCAATAGATAGTTACATTTGAATACCAATGAGATAAACCTCCATCTTTATACAGGAGTGTGTATCCACTGACCCAATGTTCAGATGGCAGAAAGGGAAAAAGAAAGTAAATGGGTAGTATACAGTGTGGTTAATGTCATTAATGCTTCTTGAGATTAATGATTTCTTTTGATTTTCAGCAGGTATCTGTGAAGTATTTTCTAATTATTTGTTGTCAGGGTCTTAAATTTAAAGGTTGTGTTTTCATTATGTTGAAATGTTTAGGTATAGATAATAATCTATGATTATTGACAATAAAATGATAGAAGAATATTACAGTCCTATAATAACTTAATTACTGTATAAACCTATCTGCTTGCACTGATATGACATCAATATTTTTTCAGTAAATTGTTAAATAACAAAGTTCATCTGCTTAAATAAACTGAAAATTTATTGATTTCACAGTTTGAGATTCCCTTAGGAGCATTAACATAGTTAACCCTCAATTTATTTTATTATTTCTTTCTCTTTCTTTCCCATCACAGGTTTGCGCATTTTAGTGATGTTACTTCTAGACACCCTCCCCATGCTGGGGAATGTTCTCATGTTATGTTTCTTTGTCTTCTTCATCTTTGGAATCATCGGGGTGCAACTGTGGAAGGGTCTACTTCGGAATAGATGCTTCCTAGATCTTAATGATACAATCACCGTAGGGGATGGGTGAGTTAACCGTTGAAATTTATAATATAATTATTTTAAGGGATTTTCCTTTCTCTTCTTCATCATTGGAATCATTGGAGTCCAACTGTGGAAGGATCTGCTAAGGAATAGATGCTTCCTAGATCTTAATGATACCATAACCATAGGGGATGGGGGAGTAAATCATTCAAATTTATGAATGATTTTTAAGGGAATCATTATTTGTCTTCGTCATCTTTTGAATCATTGAGGTCAACTATGGAGGGGTCTACTTCGGAATAGATGCTTCCTTGATCTTAATGATAACATCACCTTTGGGGATGGGTGAGTTAACCACTGTAATTTATAATGTAATGATTTTCAGGGATTTTACTTTGTTTTCGTCATCTTTGGAATCATTGCTGAAGAATAGATGCTTCCTAGATCATGTAGATCTCATTGATAAAATCACTATAGGGGATGGATGAGTCAACTAGTTTAACATGTTAAGAAAGACTATATAATGTCCGATATTTCAGGAAATGACAGTAACATAAGGGTAATGTTATATGAAGGCAAAGGATATTGTAATGTAACAACGTAGATGTACATAGATTTTTTGTATTTGAGAATCTCTAAACGATTGTTGACCTCTTCCCAGGTTTCATTCCGTGCCAGGGAGTGTCATTGAGTACAGGTCAAAGGGTCACCAGTTGTGTGTAGAGTCGTGTTTTATTAAATATATTTTTGTGTGTCAAGGTAATAATAATACTTTTTAAGAAGATCATCAAGCCACCTGCTGACTTGTTTTGCTTCTTGCCAATTGTCAAATTCCACCTTAACATGTGTCTATTATTATTATTGCTTTGTTTCTTCCATAACATTTATGAAATAATCCTATTAGTACACAAGCCTGCCCCCATTTTACGCAACTCATGATGCAGAAACTATATCTTAATCATATTAATGACCAGATTTATGGGGCAATCCATCGTGCCTAGCATGCCTCTGTGCTAGACGTCAAAGCATGTCGAGTTGAAATGTTTTCTCTGGCAGGGAGTCGCTTGTAGCGAGTTCCTGTCCCTGTTTACACTGTGTGAACACTTCCTGCAAGGAGACTCTCCTAGATCATGGAAATATGTACCATTGAAATCTTGGTCAGTCTATTCATGGACTTTTTTTCATGTTAATAGGGGTATCTTGCATGAAAAAACGGTGTCCCTACTTAAGATTTGGCCTTCGCACATTTACTTTAATATCAGTCAGCCTAAAAGTCTGAAGATAAACTGCCCATTCCCCCACTAATCTACAGGAAACTGCCATCATCCGAGACTGTTTGTAGCCAACCAGTATTTTTCTAGTGAAATATACCAGAATGTTCCTACTTTCATGCAGTTTAGTCTAGTACAATACATTTAATACACTGTACACACACTGTGAACATTTCCTGCAAGGAGACTCCCCGAGATCATGGAAATCTGTAGTATTAAAATCTTGGTCAGTCTATTCGTGGATTTTCTTCCATGTAGATAGGGGCATCTTGCATGACAAAAAGGTGTATCTACTTAAGATTGGGCCTTCGCACATTAACTCCAATATAAGTCAGCCTAAAAGTCTGAAGAGAAACTGCCCATTCCCCCACTAATATATAGGAAACTGCCACCATACGAGACAGTTAGCTTGTAGCCAACCAATATTTTTCTTAGTAAATGTACTAAAATGTTCCTTTCATAAAGTTTAGTTTAGTACAATACATTTCATACACTGTACACACACTGCAAAAAAGTTTGCCTATCACTGTGCAATATACAGTCCAAACAACTACCAGCCAAGTAATTCTTTCAACTGATGATGATTGTTTTCTAATATTAGTTGGACTATATTTATATTGGAAAAAACAAACAGAAGTTATTAATTCTTTAAAACTATAGATATATAGACAACATACGTTGCCCAACCATGATATCTTACTAAGATATGAAACAACCAGCTTCGTAATAAGTATAATGAACTTGCCCTAGAATTCATAGATTATTAATACAAGGGCTTGTTTGGTTAATTTTATTACATAGTTTTATTTTCAACATGGGTTACGTGCAATAATGTCTGGCTGATTGCCGGCAGGCAGCAATTTATAAGAGTGTCAAATTGTGTTGACGTCAGAAGAACGTAAATATAAATAATGCAAATTGAATCTACCTTGCCTTAATCAAGTGGAGACCTTGGTTTAACTTGTAGTATAATATGTAATATGACAAGGCACATTTAAATAAGTATATACCAAATTATTTTGACTCAAACCTGTTTATAGTGGCCAACCAAGAAGTGTTTTTTGTAGACTGGTTGATACACTTCATGTATTCATATCAAGAAGGAAATAATTTAAGAGAGCATAATAGGAAGCAGGTCATTGAATCAAGTTTTATGCATTTTTACATTTTCCATATGGTTTAGAATAATTTTTTAGCACGAAATGTAGGCAGAATATTGAAAACAATAGAAGACATTCCAACACAAATTCACATTCCGTATTTATCTATCCTTTTTCTCTTCTGCAGGGGGTTACTATGATCTGTCTATGGATACGAAATAGATAACAACACAATTTTTGATTGACCTTCCTGCAATTTGGAGGAAACAATGTGACCCTAGGCAGACTGATAACTTTCAACATTAGGTTAATATGGAAAGTGAAATTTAAATCTGTGAATTTCTAAATCAAGCTTATATCTCGTTGTCACAATCTTGATCATTTATATCTTTATTCCTACATGTATGGTCTATTATTAACTCTTAACAAGGCTATTTTTGTATTTAGCTTTTTTATTAGTAGGGTGTATCCCCTACCCCTTCTCCTTGTGGGTAGTTGGAGAATAAACTTCTTTCTATTCTTCCTTGTTTCTTTTCCACAGGTATCCCAATCTAACTGAGTTTTACACCGAAAATGAGCCGTGGACGGACTATGTATGCAGCCTGCCCAATGATAGCGGCATGAGAGCATGTTCAGAGAGCAAGCCTTTATTCGTCGTAGATAGTGGAATGATATGCAATGGATCCGCATCACCATATGTGGATAACATTTATGTAGCAAACTCATCATCACAATGCGTCAATTGGAATCAGTACTATACAAAATGTGACACTAGTAACCAGAACCCGTTTTTAAATTCAATATCATTTGACAATATACTCTACGCATGGATCGCTATTTTCCAGGTAAGTCAATTTCTCTCACTTTTGTTCTTTTTTTGCAAATTTGCTAATTTTTTTATGATGAATTTAATGCAATTTAGAAATTTCCATGTTCACACAATGTTTGATGTTCTCTATAAATATGATTATGATCAAAATAATGATGTCCTATTTCCATTTTATGAATAGATATATTTATAATGTATTTATTGCATGTTCATTCAGAATAAATCATTTCATTACTTACCATGGTTACCAGGTGCAGTGACAGTGCAGAAGAACAGACATATTCTATTTCCAACCTCCTAACACAACAACTTTTTCTTTGCAGCTATTGTAGTATGACTTATAATTTGTTTTAATTGAATGTCATATGATTTATTTAGTTCTTTCTCACTGGGATTCATGTGACTCAATTGATTGCTGGTGATTTTGCTGTTAACATTTTGTAATATGAAATAATACATGTCAAAGTGATGATGGCCGTTGTTTGTGTATAGATAAAGTGTGAGGGATTCAAGCCATTGACTGTGTTTTGCCAACAGTTGTAAGATATGCATGTTAGGATTGTAATCCACCTTTCTATAATAGTCATCCTTAGATTTGATGTAAAATAGTGAGGAAAACCTGTAAGCATCTATTTAGTGATTTTGAGCCTGGGCTAGCTTGCATCTCATCCTGTGTAATCAATGCTTGCATGTTGTAGAGTGGATGGGCTAAACCTAGGATAATGATAATGCATGAATACTCTCAGGTACTTATTGAGTAATTAGTATTTTTTAACAATCAAATTGGTAGGCGATATTATAGAGGCTAAATTTTAACATTAATAATGATAATACACAACATTTATATAGTGCTTAGTGAAAGTGTTTCTAAGTGCTCTAAGCATTATTAATCGCCTATAGCATGGCTACCATTTGGCGTTTACTCCATTCAAAGAATTCCTTCCTACCTGTACCCATTCACCTCACCTGGGATGAGGCAGCAATGCTGATAGGTAGACATTCATTTGTAGGATGCCACCTAGTCTGCAAGCACATAACCTAGGCTTTTGATGTGTGCATGCACAGAGCGTGATAAAGGGTGTGCATTGTGTGACAACATCACAGCCTAGGTAGTCACACAATGCACACCCTGTATCACGCTCCGCACATGCACACACTGAAAGCCTAGGGTATGTGCTTGGAAACTAGATGCCACCAGTCGTAGCATGCTGGGAGGTCTGTGATGATGAAAGAAAATGATGTAGTGTAACATTCTTCAACACTCATCACTTGTATCAGAAAATAAGACAGAGCAAGATACGTGGTATCTCAAAGCAGATATTATCTAAAGAACATTTGAAGATATCATTTCAAGAGTTGAATAAGATTGATGATGATCCTTATTATGTCACTCTCCAATGGATAATGTTTTCTATTTAGCAGTGATGTCTAGTAGCGTTGCTGATATATTAAATTTGAGCACGTGCAATATATAGATATCGCCCTCCAATAGCTAACATATCTTATTGGGGGTGATGTCTATTGGTTTTACTGAGCTATCAAATCTGAGCACGTACAATATGTGAATATGGGCTGTTGATAACTGTCCCTCTCCAATAGATAGAATATCCTGTTGGGTAACGATGTCTATTAGCTTTATTGAGCTATCATATTTGAGCAGGTACAATATATGAATATAGGGTGTGAATAGATGTCACTCACCATTAGATAACATATCCTGTTTGGTTCTGATGTCTATTAGCTTTATTGGGCTATCATATGCAATCTATGATCCCCAATTTACATCCAAATTCTGCAATTCTCTTTTACTTTCTGAAGGGAATGACTGGTTCTGATAGTCAATGGGTTTAAACTCATGCATGCAGGCAGTCTGTCAGTCAGGGCTACTGCCCTAAGCAATTTCCTCAGAGTAGCCACCATCTTTAGACCAGGGATCGACATCAGATAAATTAGATAATAAAATTTATCTCTTATATAGTAAAGTTGGCACATGGTTCACCATGGTTTCCATGCTTATACATAAAACAAGTTTCCTTTTGAAATAATTCTTGCCTTATCCAAACATGAATGAAAACTGATTGATAGTATTGATATTGATATTGAATAGAACATTTATTTCCTTTTTCGAAATACATAATAAACATAGGAAAATATAACAAACGTAGTAAAAATTAAGGAGGCAAAGACCGTAAAAGCAAGTACGTTTATGAGATGCTGTGAACAAAAATTACTGGCAAATTCTGGTTAGGAATCAAACCTACAATCACCTAATGACTAGACAGGTGTGTTACCATTAGACCACTGGCTGTGACAAGCTTGATTTCTGTAATTGTTACCTTTTATCTGTAAAAGATGTGGTGAAACCTTATTTTTTCGGATCAGCAAATCTATGTTTCTGAAATTTGTGATTTAAGAAATAATGTTGGCTAAGGAGACCTATTGCAAAATCACCATTCCAAAGATTAGAGCAAAGAAGAAAATGAATGAGAAAGTTAATGTGAATATAGCGTTAAGATGTGCATTTCAAACTTGGTCCCATAATTACACTCTCATGAGGAACCTATATGATCCCTAATTTAATCTAAACATTGATGATCAGACGCAATGAAAATCAGATTATATGGCAGGAGTAAAAATGTTGTCTTTTCACCGTTAAAGTTGTCTCTAAAAGTTAACCTCATCCACTGAACTAGAAGATTCCTCCTTCATTCAATTTCACTCTTTCTATAAGTTTACGTCAGCGATCGATCAATTTCTCCTCAAGAAGTGAAGAGTTGAGAAGGTGAATTTGAGGAGAAAGGTGGAATCCATGTTTGAACTGGAATATAAAACAGCAATGGGGAGGCGGAAAAACCAGAGGGGTTTGTTGAAAGCAAACTGTGCCCGCGACATGAAGCCCCAGCTCTCGGCTACCAACTTATATTTGATCAGTGCGGGTCTTGATCGACTGTTGTCTGAACGGCAAAATTGGATGTTAGCATTGGAGAGTATGCACTCTCGCAGACTACATAATGAGACAGCGTGCATGAGATGCATGATATACGATACATACGTGCCTTTGGCGTACTCTCCACTCACTACATATGCACAGGGCAAAAAGATTGCATTCAAAATAAGTATGTGGGACTGTTAGTATAAAGTTTCTTTATTCATGTCTTGGGTACTACTTTTCTGGTAAGCATTAGCAAAAGCGATAGAATGTATTAACCATAATCACTGACCCCCCTTCAAATATAATAACTCTAGTTGCATTACAATCATTTTTAACCAGCATTGAAGAATGAATCAGCCTATTCAGTAATAATGATTACGGTACCAGTGTAATGAGAACACAATATAAGATATTTCTGTAAAATAAAGTGGGTCATAGATAATAGATCCGTACGCCATGTATTCAACTGTGCGGACACAACAATCATAAGACGGTCCCGATTTCAATAGCATTACAAACGAGCATTGAATTGGAGTTCGTCTTAATTTTACAGAAATAGTTTATATCATTTTTTAGCGTAGTGATTGTTGAAAAGGAAGATTGTATGATATATTTTGTGGCCACTCTATCCTAGCGCTCCCTATCAAAGAGAACATAGAAGATTGAATTTGAGTTAGAACAGTTTGACTTATATATTGAGTTTGAGTAATAGGTTAATTACAAGAAATTCTATAATTTCTATTAGTTGTCTTATCGCACTTAGAATGGAATCACATAGAATATGTCTACCATGATATCCACAGAGAATATAAAGCAAGTTACAATTGAGTATAACACCTTTCACTTGTTACAAACAACATTTGGAAATTAATGTTCCATTGAAGTCATAATTCAATAAGATTTCAATTGCAAGGTAGGGAAAATGACTCACGTACACCAAGTGTTTTCTGTATTGTATCATCATACAATCACTGCTTAGTGATAAGATTTAAGGAAACTCTTAACCTTCAGATATAGCTGGAAGGGATATAGAAGCGGTAAGCTCTCAAAGTACTTCTAGGACCAATCTCAACCCCCGGGGAGGGTTTAAGATGCACGTATGTGAGCCAAGTCTAGACAGATAAGCATAGGGTGTTATGCAGCCAATGTGCTCTGTAATTTGATAACGATGAACGTTTATGCGCGCTCTCTCAATCCCAATATGGCCGCATAATGAGAGAACATTCGTGCGAAGGCATTGACGCAATCTGCACAGCGGAGCATCGTTGGCATCGGATAACATAAAAGAGAAATGATGAGTGCACAAGTGTAAAATCTCTGGAAAAAATGTGTGGAAGTCACTCATTGTAAAATGAGGGGACAATTGTGTGATGTAGTGGAGCGTCAATATCATACCAAAGGAAAGATAGAGGTCTATTGAGGTCTCTGAAAGGCTTAGAGAAATGATTCAAATAAAAAAAAATAGAATGTCATATTTATTACCTATTGCCCACTTGAAACTGCAAAATTTAGAAAAAAATCAATTTTTTCTCATTTCATCACAAGAAAGAAATGATGAGAGATATTTCGAATTCAAATCTGTCTTTCTGAATTATTTAAAGCTCCATGAGAATCAAAGTGATGAGCTTAATTAGGTATTATGATTGTCTAAAACATTCCATTGTTAATATTGAGAATAAACAGTTTGCAAGGTGTTTAGAGAAATGACAATGCAGGCCTATGAAAGGCATAAATATAGGAAAACTTGTGTGGGGTATCAGAGAGAAGGGTAATTCCATAAACTATTTACATCCGACCCCAAACATATGGGACCTTTATGAAAGGAATTTTCATCGTTAAAAGCAGATTTGTAAACTAGGTGTAATCTAGTGACATGATTATGGCATAAGTAGTAATCATACTGGAAAAAAATTAGTCAAATTTATCAAAGTTTAACCATAGTTACCTCTATAGGTACCTCTATGGTTTTACAAATTAATTGAGTTACTCAGAAGTTTCCTTGACGGTAAAGATAAAGAAAGATTATTAAATTGTTATCAAAGTTAGAATGCGTGATTAATTGATTTGCTCTAATGTTCCGAACATTTCATGACATTTGATTGACTAATGCAATTTGTTTTGATTGTCGGGACCTGGTAAATGATATTGAAATTGAAGGACACAACATTTGGCGGAGTGCATCAAGTTATCTATATTTGGAAACATATGCATGAATTCGCAGAGTAAATTCTACAAATTGGAACAATTATGCAGAGTTCCATGTAAATCTCAGTCTGTCGAGCTGGTCTGGGGATTCGGTATTCTCTGTATGGTTGAGGGAATTACAATTTCAAATGGGGAAAGGGGATATTCGGTAGTATATTTTTGGGTGTGTAAAGTAGAGCTTGACATTCTAAGTTTCAGAAGAGAAATGTAAAACTAGAATAGGGAATGGAAATTGGGAATAATCCTGGAGTAACTTTAACTATTGGAAGTATTGGTATTTTACGCATGCCAGATACAGGTGAAGATACAGAGACAATTTAAAAACATGGTAGGAAACCTATTGAATTTATAATGCAAATGATGCTGAGGTTGTAGGATCTTGATGTCTCCCTAGATACATGAAGGTACTGTAAGTTCAGATTACCCTGATGGTGTACAATGTAAATTACAATTTTCAAACATGATCTTGAGAGTCTTCTCCATTATAATTGATAATAATCTTTTGAGTTTGGTATGAAAATCCTGAAATACAGAGGTACAAACCAAACTAAAAATATGTCAGAAAACTATCAACTGAGACTCATCTCTCTACGATCACATCCTGATCATCAACACCATGCCACGTACCACTCCTTCAGATGCATGCTCGGTTCGACAGAAACAGGGCACATTATCCCTAAGGGTGAACAGATGCAAGTCTGGCTCAAGTCATCAGCATAAAACATCTTTTATTAGCTCAGATTCTTTAACCCACAGCAAGACAATACATTATCCATCCACACTCTGTCTGGGTTTGGTCCTATGTCATCTTTTAAGCTGTATTTATCAGACATCTAATGAAATTGAAAGCTTATTAGGATTATTCAAAAATAGATAGGAATAGATTTCCTTTGTATAAGGTTAACAGTTTTTTCTGCAATGAATCTGCAACATCATGTTTTACTTCTACAGTCATATTTTCTCACTAAAATTTAATATGATGTAGGCTAGTGTAAATGCTTGTTTGAATAAAGGTGTGTTAAATAGCCATTTTCATGGGAAGCAGAATTATTTTTTTTATCACATTACAGATTATCAATTTACGTTTTTAATGAATTCTATCAACTTTCAGATATGTGACAATTATTTGTTACTAATCTTCATTTGCGGAATTCCTCCATTATTTAATGTTATAAAGTTGCTAAATCGATAGAATGGACATAGTTTGTAAGGTTACCAATTTGTCAAAAGTTGAATGGAATAATTTTATTCAAAATATTGAATCAATTTAATCATATGGACCTGTTGATAGTGAAGGAAACAAAGACTTAGGGGGTGATGCTCAAAATCAACTGCAAATCAACTGCAACCCTGCAGATTGTAACACGCACTTTCATTCGCACACGTTATGCGCAATTAACAAGACGCGCATAAAACAATGATTTTGATTGGCACGTTCCGATCAGCTGCAACTTGCGATCGATTGCAACTTTTGAACAACACCCCCTAAGTCTTCTATATACTCAACCAAGTTCAAAGCAAATTATTTCTGTTTATTAGAAACATATTCTTAGTTGGCTAAGTTGGAATATTTCTTGTAACCTTGCCAAGCTGATTAGAGGAAGGTGGATACATCTTTTTTAATGCTATGTAGTGCTGTATGGATCTATCACCAAGAACTTCATGATATTGTATGATTTATAAAGCATTGATTATTTATCTTGCAACCAAAATTTCTTGTAAATCTGAAATTGAAGAAAAAAACACATGTCTAAAATATTGAAAAGCTGATGCCTTTGCAGAGAATATAAGGATAGTCAGATAAATGGTCTGTATTTGCAATTTTGTGGGTTTCATATCTCTGCATATCTTTAAAGTTATTAAAATGTTCAGTTTAGTTTAATGCGTGGAAAAGTTCATATATCTTTTAATTATTAATGTTCAATTTTTTCTTATTTTCCAATATGATGTTAACATATTTTTATTAACAGGCATTATCCGCAGAATGCAGGGTGTGCCATCTTCAGCTGCAATGAATCATCAGGACTTAGAAGTAAACTGTCTAAAGTTTTGAAAATAACAGATATTTGAATATTTTTGTATTAATCTACATAATTAATGAGTGAACCTGAATTTGGTGTAGTCATATTGAATACACTTGCAGAATTAGGAAACTTGATTCAGAACAATTTTCCTGACCAGACTTGAGTGAACTTATATTGTATTCTTATCAATCATATTCTGGGTAGCAGGTTTGCTTCACAATTCTTTAATAAATGTTTCTATTTCTCAGTTTTAATCATAAATATTAATATATTGCAATGCTTATTTCAATCTGTTTGATATGATAATCATTGGTGGACGAGGGAAATATTGAATTTATCAAGCCTCTAACAAGATGCAGTGGGTAGGATTACTAGTATCATCTCATGGTGTTCTCATGGTGTTTTATTTGCAGCTTGTCACATACCCAGCCTAACAAATGGATCTATACTCAGTTTCTGTGTATTTTGTATTCAATTCACCTGCGGGTAGCAAAAAGTGAAACATTTGACAGCAGTTGTAGAATGTGTCAATCTCACAAAGTGCAAAGACTATCACTGACTTTCTGATCATTTGAATAATTTCCCTCAGCAGCGAAACATAAGGAAAGAGTCTTATATTATTTGGGGCATTTACTTTCTGTTTTATCATTGTTTACCACACACTAAACCATTCTAATAAATTCCAGAATATAAGCCATTGGTTAAATCAATAATAGTGATTTTTAGCCATTTTCTCCCGGAAATAATGGGACAAAGTATGATAAAAGTGTTGAACAGAAGTTTTAGTTGATTTGTAAAGAAAAATTTTGGTCCTAGTTAAATATAGATTTAATGTTATTTCTGGCTAATTGCACTTATTCCTCTTGCACCTTGGAAACAGTGACGAACAGATCATTTAAGAACATTTTTGCTGACTCCTGCCAGATTGTCAGATGCAGTGACTAGATCTACTTCCTGTCTTCATCAGAGCAACATACAGCGTGTCAGTCTTCAGATCCCATCTTAATCTTGTCTTTATATCCAAACATTCATCACATTTTCATAATCCTATCTTAGCAGCATGGCAGCTGGGTAATGCTGAGCGGAAAGAAAACCTCACGCTCTGTCACGACCAATTAGTCGTAGCTGTCACTATATGAAGCATGGCCTATAAGTTACGTGTATCTTAGCCTAGGTTATTGGCTGAGAACCATGCGGATGTATGTCATGATGCTTATTATTTTAGAGTAACTTGATCAATGTGTAAATGTGTTATATGTTATGTAAATATTATCTATACATGAATGTATCAACAAATATAACTTGGTTGAATAGACGCTAATTATAGATTATTTATGAGCCTGTTTATCACAGCCATTGCTATGAATGCCTGATATAGAATATATACTTGATGTTGCTTGGTTTAGTATAAAACCTTGTAATAATAGTGAAGCACACATGATAATAAGAACATTTATCTTCCCACCTGTCTATTTAGAAGCACCTATTTCTAAATCCTTCCCAGCCTCCCTAGCACTGATGCACTACAATTAAATTTCCCATGACCATGATCCATTTTTACCCTTCTCTTCTGATCTATAGTATTGTCTACTCTCTTATCTACTGTCTGCTACTGTATAATTTCTATAATTATTTTCTACTTCTCTATCAAATTATGTGACCTCTGGTCCAATCTATTATATGTGATTTCTTACTTTCTTCTGATCTTTAAATGGTCTTTATCTAATACTGTGGTTTACTCTATTCTTTGTTGGGATATCTCTGAAAATGAATGAACTCCTGTATAACAATCTTAGAGTACATTTCTTCTGAACCTATGCAAATCTGACCCTTGACCTTCTAACCTCTCACCCTGGGATCTGTGTTTCTCTCTGTGTTTGACCTCCATCTTGCTCCTCCTCCCTTGCACTCTGTAGGTGATCACTTTAGAAGGCTGGGTTGATATCCAGTATCTCTTGATGGATGTCTACTCTCCTTGGATATGGATCTATTATGTGTTTTTGATCATTGTAAGTATCTATGATCCCACCGCTGCCACCAAGGTAACACACATCATCAGGTTCCAATGCACATTGCACAGTGATAATCCACCCTGTAACATGACTCCACTGCCATGCTCATAATCATATTCTTTTGATTTAGTTTTCAGTTTTTGCTTGCTGCTTATATATTTTCTAAGACTAAACAAGCATTTACCCACCCTTATGCACCTATTGAAGCTTTATTTTTCTTGTGTATTTGTCTATGTTGAATGTTTTGTTTTGTAAAAGTAATTGCATGTCTGTGTTCGCAGTTAACATGTACAGCTGGCATGTTTTGAAAATGTAGTGCATCACATTACACTAATAAATCATAAAATGAATACTAACATTGCATTTTCATTTTAATACATGTACCTTTAGATGTTTACCTTATAACATTCACAGGTATGTGACCTTTCACCTGTTTAACCCGTAATCATTTCAGACATTCTTTTTTTCAATTTTCATTTTCATTTCCAGCCAGAAGAGATCTAGATCAATCCTTCAAGACATTCCTCTTTATTACATTTTATCCCATTTCATATTTATCATGACAGGAAGGGATTGTTGCAAAAATGTGGAGTAGAAGCGATATCTTCCTTGAAAAGAATCCTTAACAGGTTTCATATTGGTGCCATGGCAGGAATCACGAAGATCATCTCTCATTGTCCGGTGTTTCCAGCCATTTCTTGTTCATTGTCATTACCCTTCACTCTTTGTCTCTCCACTCGCCCCGCCCCCATCATTCCCCCACCCCCTTAGGTGATCACACTCGAGGGATGGACTGATATCATGTACCAAATTCAAGATGTCCATAGTTTTTGGAATTGGGCCTATTTTGTGATTCTTATTGTTGTAAGTATGATGATGATGATTGTATAGGCTTCCCAATGGTGCCCCTGGTGTATAGATGATGTAGCATACTGGTGAAGTGTCATGGTAGATGGGCCGTACGTTCTTCCTGCACCCTGTAGTAGATCAGCTTATGTCCGTTTGGATGTACTCACTATCTCTATGAACATGTTGGGAAGAGAAAGTGGACAAAAATATCCCCATTCAAACCTTCAAAATACTGGCTCTTGTAGGCAAAATATATTTACTTTTGTGTCATCCAGGAGAAAGTTGGATATGGAGATCAGATCTGGGTTGTGTTTCATTAAGTTATTTGTAGAGATGTGCACAACTGATGACAACTTTTATGTACTCAATAACTCACAAGTTTCTGATTTAGCAATTGAGAAACAATCATCAGTCATGTGCAGAGTTGTGCATACATCTATGAACAACTTTATGAAATACAGGCAAGTTGTTTGTAGATATATGCACAACTGGTGACCCTTTCTTAGGTGCTAACTTTGCATTGAGTACAGGAAAGGATGACCAGTCATGCTTGGAGTCACGTGTACATCTTCAAATAACCTTTTGAGACACAACCCGGGAGTGTCTATCATGAAGCCAAATGCAGCAACAAGTTAGATACTAATCCAATGAAATCCTTGATTTTTTTGGATGATAAGCCCTATCTCTAAATGTTGATATGGTAACTGTCAGAGATTGCGTACTTGTTGCTTTGACAAGCTTCATGAAACACCCTCTTTTGCAGAAAATTGAGGAAAGCAGTTCATTTTGTGAGCTAGTGAAATTATGACAGTTTAAATGGGGTCATTCATTTTGTTCACTTTCTTTTCTTTTATGTTTGTAGTATATTTTGTTTGGAGCAAGAATGCATCGTCTTTTGTTATACCCATTTTCAGAAATATATTGTGATTATTCATCTGATCTCAATGGGCACATCTTCTTGGACTTTTCGCTCCAAATAGTTTGAATGCTTTATCGGAAATTGCTCTGTGCTTCACTTTTCATATGGATTGATTTAATTTTATTTGTTCTCATTTAAATTCAACAAATTGAACTTACTAAGACCTTTAAATTTCATAATTCCCAATGAAACATTTGAGATAAAAATCAGACTTTTGTCATAGAAGTAGGATTGAAAGGACGAAATATAGCTCTTTAACAAATTCAATTCTAGAGCCTGGGACAATTTATAGTATACCATAGGAATAAAATGTTGAAAAATTGAACAATGAAATCAAACTATAATCATCAGGGCAAAAGGGGTACACATTTCTACTGAACTAAAACAATTTTTTTAATGCAAATTCTTTTAGAATCATTTTTTCTATACAAATTTCTTAACTTTCCCACAAACTCTAGATCTATGAATCAAGACAGTTTTTGTATCAAGTGCAAGAATTGTATATGAAATTGAATTCATAGCACTTAAGAAAAGTGAAGCACAGGCATAATTTCACATCAGTGTGTATCTAAAGCAGCCCCTGATCACTTGGTTCATAGGCTTGTTCACCTTGTCTTCCTCAATGGTACTTCTACATTTCTTGTCATTTCTATTCAATTTGCTTGTTCATGTCATCTTTTCTTTACATGATGGTTAATCTTAATGTCTCATTGCTTTATGTGTTTATGTTGTTTTGTCTGTGTTTATTCATGCTGTGTGCTTCATACATTTTCTGCCGTTAGACCGATGTTGTCAGATACTAGTTGTTTTGCATATGCTTCCATGCATGTGTTCATATATACAGTGTGTAACTATACATCCATGTCCATCTGTATATGCAAGTCTTTCTGTTTGTATGTATATATATGTATCTTCATATTCTTCCTTCTTTGTTCATTTATAGCTTTATTCTTATTCCTTGTGGATGTTATGTATAAATATGTACTTCTGTCAGGATGTTGCAAGAAACCAGTCGTAATTCATTGAAATCAGTAGTCAATGGATTAAAAATGGATTTAAAAAAATGGATTTACAAGTAAATTATTGTTGATTGAGTTCAACTTTCTTGCAACATCGTTCAAGTATGGTGAAGCCATAGGCATATAAAACTTGTAGGAAAAGTGCTTTTGTAACCAGAATGGCTCATTCTTGAAAATCAGTTTTTTTTTAATGACTTGTAGCTTGGTCATACATGTAACTCCCATGAGTTGTATATGTTCATGTTTTCAGTCCGTAATATGTTGCATATTTACCCCTTCTTGCGTTTCATACAGAAACCCGTAGTTTTAGAGTTACGTAATCAATCATCGGTAGATATGAACATACCTTACAACATATATTGCCAATTTACCCTTTGCAGTGATATGAGTCACCACCTTTAATGCTGCTAATAAAAATCACCAATATTATTATTATTTATTATTTATTATTTATTATTATTATTTTTTTTTTTTACTAACACTCTAAATGTTGGGCTCGAGTAACATACTGCAAGTTTATTAAAAGTTAGGGTTGAATTTGGCATTTCCACCAGAAGTTGGGCATATTTAAACCAATGATTGTGATTATGGGGGTTGAATTTTGCAATTCCACCATAAGTTGGATATATTTGACCATTAATAGTAACATTATTTTTACCCAGTATGGGCTGATCAGTTGAAGAAAAACACTGTTTTTTATTTTAAGAGCCTTGCATCAAAGATAGTTAAATTCACGCAACAACAAGCTAAAAATAGTAACAGCATGTCAAAAAAGAAATATTTATAATCTAGTATATGCCTGAGTTCCATTGTGCTTACTGCAGGTAATGTGATGACACCCTAATGCATTTATGCTTTAATGTAGTGAAAAGTGGGAAACAAGAAGAATTTCCCCTGTCAAAAATATGCAAGTTTGATGTGAAAAATCACTCACATCTCTGTGTTAATGGGAAACATGTTTTACTGATAATCCTTATAAAGAAATGAGAAAAGTCCTGGATAGCGTCAGACAATGTTTGTTCCTAGGGTGTGAAATTACATCTTGGCATTAAAGAAAAAAGACATGTCAAAGAATTCATCGTTTACAAGGATTTATGCCTAGTGCGCTGTGTCTAGAAAAACATGAATATCGGGGAATGTGAAGAGGATTGAATGTCCGTAGTAAAAGCATTAGAGTAGCATTGTTTAGTTTGCATGTATGAGTTTCACATTATCCGATATGTATATCTACTAAAACAATAGAATGGGATGTCTCATGCAACTTTGAATTATCCATATTCCATTCTGTGTGATGTAGGCCTACTGATGAATGGGAAATATTAAATGTTTCTCACTATGTTAATGCATGCATCCTTTTTTCTTCATACTAACGTCTCATTCGAACAATGAAAATAATTGCTGCAATAAGTGATGTGATAGCATATATCTTTTCTTATCCTAGTTTTTTTAAAAAATATTCTTTATATTAAACATATTAAAGACAAACTAACAAGCTCTCTCATTGCATGCATAACATAGTTTGTTTAAATATTCATTGGTGAGCGGATTGTTTCTGTGATTGCACCTCATGTATCTTCCAATATTGTTTTCATTTTTTAAGGAAACTGGCATAGATATGACAGCTTTTATATGTAGAATAAGTACTCTCCATAGTCTGACCCTTAAAGCGCATTTGGTATTTATCTAAAGCAACAAAATCCCTAGACCATATCCTGTCTGGAGGAATGCAATTCTCCAAATACATTTTATACTGTGATGACTCCAAATAAATTAAAATCCAATATGGACAGAATTATGATCGACCCAGAATTCGCATGAAGAATCTGTACTTTCGTCATTTTAGTATTTCATTTTTGACAAATCTTCATCCTCTTTTAATAATGCTAAGATACATTCCAATGTATAATGCCCTTGACTTTTAAATTTTGTTTTAACGGAAATCCATTTCAGTTATTCAGTTAAAAAAAATGTTAGGATGACTGCATATTTGGACATATTCTGAAGCACCAAATTTTCCTACGACTCCAACTTTTCAATTTTGTTTTGAAGGAAATCCATTCCATTTTTTTCATACAAAAACGTTAGGATGCCTGCATATTTAGACAATGCCAATTTTTTCCTGTGACTCTCCCACCCAATAAGAGCCCCGTGTATCATGGTGATGCATAGTAAGGTAGCTCTTGTGTCAGATAGACATCATTCCATCTTAGTTTGCCACCCTGTCAACATTCAGCGTGGTATCTACGTCATTCCTAGGGGCCGAACCAATCCTAATTCTCACATTGTCATGCAATACCTCGTCCCTAGGAACACGCAATCTCATCTCATATTAACCACCAGATTCTCATGCTGACTTTTACTCTACTTGCATATCCCCCTATAAATGTCTGTTCTCTGTCATTTGCTCATGTATCTTTTAATCAATCTTCACTCTTGATTCACAATTATCTGTATGCATAAATCATGTAAATGCTTTGAATGTATTTTGGAAAGTCATTCCCTTTAATATTGATCTTGGGGAATTATTTGATTATCTTAATTTCATTTATAACTGTAATAGAAGATATGTTTGATGAGAGGTAAGGATTTTTTTCATTGAAATTAGAAGTGTAGTTGGATAAATTTTAAAGATATCAGAAGTTATTCATGTTGCATGCAATTTATATTATTAATTATGACATTTGACATAGGCTTGGCATTGAGATAACAACAATTAAGTTTTATTGGACACAAGTGCTTACAATAAACCTAATTTGGTAATTATTTACATATTACCTAATTTACCTATTATGTTTTACTTATAACAGTGATTGTCATGATTTCTAATAATCGTATTGTACATTTTACTCTCCAACATTGAACAGATTGGTGCCTTCTTCTTGATAAACTTGTGTTTAGTCGTCATAGCAACTCAGTTTTCTGAGACCAAACAGAGGGAGAGAAAGCTCATGGAGGAGCAACGTAAAAGATTTCGATCTAGCAGCACCCTTGCTAGCAAAGGCGAGCCAGGGAGCTGCTACGACGAAATCCTCAAGTACATTGGACATGTATTCCGCCACATCTCCCGCCAATTCCGTCGGTGGCGGAAACGAATGCACAGTAAGCGCAAGAGCAAAGTCATGCCAGCAATATCATTACGACGCAAAAAGAAACGGACTAGAAGTGTCCACCTCCACCATCATCTACACCACCACCACCATTACCATTTTGGCAATGTCAATTCGGGAGCGCCGAGAGCAAGCCCGGAGGATAGCGACGTCAGCTCATCGCCTTCGAGGAAACATAAACTGGCTATACCGTCCAGCAAAGGCAGTGCTGCTTCGCTGCAATCCATGAACTACTGTACAGAGAAGATATCTAAACTGGAGCCTTCGCCGTTATGTCAAGGTCCGCTGTCTTCCCCTTATCACATGACCACCACGCTGTCCATTCACAGGGCTTCGTCCATCAACTACCCAAATACAAACTCCAAAGATCTAAACCAAGCTGTAGCCTTTGCCAAGATGGCGTCCGATAAGGATGGAAGTACCCCGACCACGCCTGCTAACGCATCACCGGGAAGGTTTCAGGAGAAATGGACTGAGCTATGTGGAGGCAACCATATGAGTAGATACAGCAAGTTACCACCCATCAAAACTGACACACCAAAAGGTACATCTTAAAATCATATCTTACCTGCTCATTTGCCTTTTTTATTACACTAAGATAAAGTTTTAATAATATTCTTAAAAATAAAAAGAACTCCACAAAACGCAACAAGAAGTGTGTATACGATCTTTATCTTGCTATTTTTCATATGATTCCCTTCAAATTCTAAAATGTTTCATAGCTTTCAGTAGAACACTAATACTCAGTATCCTCTGAAATGTTTTGGAATACATGATTTCTTGTGCTCATCATTTTAAAATCATTCTCTTTCTTCAAAGATTCTCTGGCACCATCCCACCCTCCCCTAGCCCAGCGTCTCTCTGCCCCTCCCCTCACCCAGCCCGGTGGCCAGAACTCCCACCTGTCGCCCCCATCCCCATGCCAAGCCATGCATTCCTCCTGCCCCGTCCATTCCCCCTGTCCAGTCCACACCCCCTGCCCTACCCATTCCCCTTGCTTCTCCTCTAAGAACCCCCATTCCAACTCCCGTTCCAACTCCCGCTCCTGCTCCCACGTCTGCACCTCCGAACACCACTCCGAGGAGTATGAATGGAGCGACTCGTCCGCCGATTCCTCCACCGACGACTCTGACACGGACTCTGATGCTGACAGTAAGCCCGAGATGCAGCGCTATAAAGTCCAGAAGCGTCGACGGAGGTGGGGCTACCTCGGTATCTTGACGGAGAAGGTGCAGGAGATCGTAGAGAGCAAGTACTTCATGAGAGGCATCCTAGTCTGTATTCTCATCAATACTCTCAGTATGGGTATTGAGTTCCATGGACAGGTAGGATGATTTAACTCTTACAGAGATGCTAACTGTTCAGAAATATATGATATGAAATATAAAAGTGACTAACCAATTAGCTAAACCAATTTTTATCTTACAACAGAAAGCATTGCAAATATAACCATATGCTTATTCATTTACTCAAAATGTAAGCCTTAGAATTGAAAATAATACAAAATGGTATAATCTACTCTAATCCTGAATTTATAGAAAAATTCACTTCATTGATATTCTTGAATAGTTGGCATTTCTGCACTTTTCATGAATGTGCGACATTATATTATAAAAAAATACTGAGCAAGTGCTAGAAGATGAAATAATTTGGTTAGAGCATGACTTTTCTACATACTTGTTTAAGCAGAAGTGTATCTGTACATAAATAATATTTTGTCAAATTGTGTTTTTGCTTTAATTCTATATTTGGCGTGAATATGCAAATGTCTCACACCAAGTTCATAAATTTTTAATGAGTTATATTGCCAACTATAAATTGGCAAGGGGAATTGTAAATTATAGCTGCCTGCACATTTTTCTATTTGAAGTTTCAGTTCACTGCTATGACAAATCTTCATGTTCAAGATCATTGTTGAAGACGGCTTCATTAAATTCACCCCCAGATGAGTTGAACACACTTTCCATTCGAGCATAAACATTTAGGATAACGAAAGCGCATTATAGCCATTGATTAATTATAGAATTTACCGTTCATTGACTTGCCCATATTGCAACCCAGACATAATGTCATTGTCAGGGGTATGCTTAATTGATTTCTATGCTAAGCCTCTAGTCAAGGACATTTTCATATTTCAGAGCTGCCACACTTCAGAATTAATCAACATAGAAGTAATGAGAGGGCCCTAAAAGGGAGTAGTTTTCACTGCTGTATCGCAGCACAAAGCCAAAATCATTCATCTCATACCTCATCATCCATAGATTCTCAAAGCCACTGTGGCATTTGCTCTGGCCTTGTCACACGTCTCATCCCGTGGATATTTTAAATCCATGAACCACTGTAGAGGTCATTTCCCCCTTGTTATCAAAATAGATTGTGTGCTCATTCCATAAAGATTTTGATTGGTACCCCAGGAAGAGGTACTTACAGCACCAAAATGGATGCACATGGACATCCAGGATCTGTCAATGGGCTAGGTGGTTAACGAAAGAATTTATTCTTTGCCTTCAGTTTTACAACGAAAATACTAGATAAACAATGAAAGGATCTTTAATCATAAAGAGAATAGGCAGATATCAGAAAATATTAAGGAAATGTCAAGGACAAACAATGACACCAAAATGTATATGCACATGATCATGTCACAAGCTGAAAACTCAATTGATCAAATGCAATGGGGCTCCAGCCCTTTCGCTCCCTGGATCTGCCCATGGGTTTGTTGGTCACATATTTGAATAATGAAATATCCATGTAATACCAGAGAACCTTGACCACCAGGGCACCAAAATAAGCTGTAAGTATTCAATGAAGACACATTATATGCTCCTAGAATAGGTACCAAAGGGAGGATCGAGATACCGAATATCTTGGTTGTCACGGCGGATGGAATTTTGATGGGTTTATGGTAGGTCAGTATGTCGGGTTCATATAGGAAGGGATAAAAGACAAATGTAGAGACAGGAAGAGAATAGGTTTAACATTGGAATATTAAATAGTTGGCCGGTAAAGATAGTTAAAGAGAACAAGAGAGAGCGAGAGAATGAGAAAGATAAAGAAACAAACAGAGGGCAAGAGACAGATAGAGAGAGACTGACATACATACAGACAGAGAATATGATTGAAAGTTAAAGACAAATAAATAAATGGTAGATAGAGATGGTGAGATAGAGAGAGAGAGAGGGAGACAGAATGAGAAATATAGTGAAGTAAAGAGATATGGATATAGAAAAAATGAGAGAGAGGGAGGGAGGAAGATAGAGGGGGGATAGGAAGCAAACCACCATACCAGTAAATAGTCTTGACCATCATAGCACCAAAATAGCCCATAGATTACTGATAAGACACATAATATGCGCCTAAAATAGCTGGGAAGAGAAAGCAAATACCTGTATTGTCACGGTGGATGGAAGCGTGATAGGTTCATGGTAGGTAGTATGTAGGATGGATTTAAAGATGACGATCCCACCGCTGCCACCATTCGGGATGTTTTCACACTTACTAATTAAATCCTAGCTGATGATAGTGATTTAAATTCAGAGGGTTTTTTTTGCATACAGCGCAACATCCATATTCTTTTGCTAAATATGACATCATGATACTGTTACATCAATCATGTCACAATGCTTGTCATTTGTGAATATCATATTGAAAATAAATGGTAAATTAAAAAATATAAGGTGGAAAGATGATAAAGATGAGATAGATAAAGAGTTAAAGATGATAGAAAAGAGTGATAAAATAACTTAGAGAGAGATTGGAAGATAGACAGAGAAAGATATATATATATATATATATATATATATATATATATATATAAAAAACGATGAAGCGACGCGTTCCGTTGAATAATATCAAAATGAAATGAGTGTAGAACGCAAGTGAAGACATAGTCCTCTAATAATGGGGTATAACCCTCAAATAAGAATAATATATATATATATATATGGGGGGGAGCGATGGCCCAGCATGAAAACTTGTTACTCAATATTCTACATCCTGATATTCTAATGTTTTTTTTATAATTTTTTTTTTCTTCAATATTTTGTTATCTTTTTAAGCATTTTGGTATAATCAAATTTATGAGCTAAATTGCTTAGTTTAGATAGAGGTATAGGCATGGGAATAAATGAAGAGCAAAATTGTGAAAAGCATTTAGAAATCTTTATCAAATTTTGATAATAATGAAGATTGAATATCCAGTCGCAAAAAAATCCCATGGGTAGATAGAAAATAGAAATATGGATAAATAAGGAAAGATGGAGATGAGAAACTAGGATGTATATTCACAAGGGCCCAATCATTGTCAGGGTCTAGCACACGTCCAGCTCATTAGATAATCTAATTACACTAATCAATATCTTCCTCCAACAAGGGATCATTAATCTTTATGCTTTAGTGACCATTGTTAGGTCATCCATCATTATACTAACAGGAGCAGTTCACAAGTTCAGAACCAGACTTGATGCTTAATGCTTGTTTGATGGCTATAGGTCAGTCACATGTAAGCATAAATAGCCAACATGTCCCAGGTGTAGATTGGAATATGGAATTTATTCATTTCAACGTCATCGACATAATTATACAGCCAACATTTTGTTCTGATTACATTTATTATCAAGGTCCCCATGTTAAAGAAATTGGCTGAACGCATCTTTACTAATACAGACATATGTGTATGTCGAGCCAAACATTTTTTCGCGGAGCATACGCTAATGTGTGGTAGAGCATTTGCTAATGTGTGGTAGAGCATTTAGTGGGGGAGTGTGCTTCATATACATGCATCTGCAATACAGAGATGATGTATTATGAAAGCAAACCCTAATGATGATCTATGTGTGGGAGGGAATGCTCTCAGGGGAGTGGATCAAAGTGATTGTTGGTTGCCAACTCATCAGATTCTTTGATACTTTGGCATTCTTATTACTGAGCCTATTTTTATTTCCATTTTAGCAGAACGAGAAAGTCATATTGAACTATGATATTTGATTTCTCCATTTGTGTTCAGACCTTGAAAGTCCCAACATTCAATATGGATGTATAGTTGAATGATCAGTTTTCTGCTTTGCATTACTTTGTTTGCCTATGACACTGTTCACAGTCATATCTATGAGTATGGACACTTGAAATCGATTACTGTCAAAATCATTCTTTCTTGAAGTTCACAAATTTGGGAAAGTCCACAAATTTTGAAAATTTGTCCCTAAGGCCATAACTGATTTGCTTTCTAATTCATGAGACATCATCATAATGTTTTTCTTTGTAAGTAGGAGCATCACCACTTTCACTACTTCCGCATGTCTTGTCAATATCTCTTTGTGGTATTGACGGTTTTGTGGAGAATGACATATAAAAAACAACAAGAAATAAATGAGGCATTTGCTTGATGGAAAAAAGATGAAAAATATTATTGCAGATGGGTAAAGAAATGAAGAGGAAAGTGCAGACAGAGAGAGGTAGAGATAGGTGGATCGGCTGGAAGGAATAGAGGTGTGTAGGAACAGTGCATGGCAACAGCACAAGTAATAATTCATACTGCATTGTTAGC
This sequence comes from Temnopleurus reevesii, assembly GCA_036244855.1. Taxonomy (NCBI): domain Eukaryota; kingdom Metazoa; phylum Echinodermata; class Echinoidea; order Temnopleuroida; family Temnopleuridae; genus Temnopleurus; species Temnopleurus reevesii. Next base: position 120,454 of record BQKZ01001096.1, read on the forward strand.
CATTAAATAAAATAATCATAAAATTCTCTATTAATTATGTTCGTAAAAAAAGAAATAAATGTTCAATTCAATTAAAAAAAGAGATGAACAACTTTACTCTTCTATACACATAATTCTTACATTCCACATATCATCCAAGCATAACTTTGTACAGTTAAAAAAAATTCAAGCATGATAGACAAGTTTACATGCAAAAATGCATTTTCTTTACCCTAACGTTGTTTTTGACAACCAGAAAGCTTGCCCAAGGCTTGCCCAACATAGCAAAAATAAATGTATGCAAACAGTATTCCACATATTCTATTTAAATTGTCAATAAACGGTTATAGAATTATCACATACACATTAGAGATTTATTGTTTTTGTTTTAGAAAGATTACTGTGCACAAGTCTATTGGCATTATAATTGGTGAAAATTAACAACAAATAAAACCCTACCAAAAACTTTTAAGTTCATACATTAACTACGTTTACTGACAAGAAACGTTCATAAATTTGAATCAAAAAATGAACCAGCATATTCAACACTTTCAAAGCTAAGTGTGTCCATTGACCTATGACTCAAAGAACAGAGAGATAGTGACCAGGATTAGATTGATTGGTCTTGTGTGAGTTACAGGTCAGAAATTCCTGCTGCCACACTGGACATAAGAGCCCCCAGCTGGTCAGACCACTGAGTAATGATTGACCCAATGCCACTTGAGATATTACACACCTAGTAAATTGTCTGAGGGGTAGGGGGTGACACGACAGACACAGCTTGAAGTGGTTTGGGTGTCTGTCTGAGTATGTGAATGGGGGTGCAGTGAAGTACTTGTAGCTGGTAGAATGTGTTAGGCATCTCACCAAACTGCATTAGAAGTGCAACGTCCATCTTCTCGCCATACGAAATATGAGGTAGTTTGTCTTAATGTGTGTTCTAGAGGAGGTGGGACAGAGAAGAAAAGGTATGGTGTCTAGACAGCCCATTCATTACAAACCTCACACAGCAGTCACGTCACAAAATTAGTCACAGCTGTTGCATTTCAAAATGGTACCGTTTGGCATTTAACTACAGGAGAGAAGCATCCTAAATTAAGTATAGAAGTTATAACGTGTTATTGAAGCAAAGTTGCAGGGGACACTTGAACAGAAGATGATGCTGAAGGGTTCAGGGAGTGGCTGGAAATTTCGTAGGAAATATTGTTATATGAAAATATGAAATTGTGTCCGTCACAATGAAAATTAAAGACTTTTTGAAAAAAGCTGATTTCCTTTTTGCATGCATGAAATTGTTACATATTGCAAACAATAAATCACTTTAGCCCTACATTCTGTCATCTCTTGGCATTAAACTGATAAAAACTGTAAAATCTGTGCATGCTAATGACTCCTAAATTTGTGTTATACATGCTCACAGAAATGTCCATTATTACTGTAGCATGAGCCAATTCAACTCTTCCGGGGACACCAAAACGGGTCCAAAACCCACTATGTTGCATTGTGAGGATGAATGTTAACCTCTGATCATACCTATCATTAAGTCGAAACTGAGTCACTGCATTTCAATCGTTTAGCTGTGAGTCAGTCTGCCAAAATTCCTGTAGTCAATGCAACCAGATGGGTACTGTTGAAAGGGCCACTGTAAGAGAGGACGTCTTTCTGGGGTATAAAGTGACAACCAACTGAGAAAGCCTCAGTCATACCTAACAGTTTATAGCCAGAATTTGAGAGCATAAAAACTGAACCTAAATAAATCATGTAACTTGGTAATTAGGATGAATTTGGTCAAAACTTTGGTGGTCAGACGTTGTAATTGGTTTGGGATTGGGCAATATAAGAGAATGAAAGGTGACAACCAAATAAGAAAGGAATCTGTGACACATTTGAGGGTTCACAAAAAACCAGGTCCCAAATCAACTATGTGGTTTATGGATGTGATCCTCTGATCTAACCTATCATCATGTCCAAACTGCGCCACTGATTTTTCATCGATGGGTTGTCAGTCAGTCCGTCAAAAACCCTGCGGTCAGCATAACCAGCTGGACACTAGTGAGAGCATCACTGGAAGACATTGGCAGATCTAGGGGGAGAGGTTTATGGTAATTGTGTTTGCTTGATGAGCCCTAACAGAAAAGAATGGTTTTAATTATTATTATTATCATTATTATCATTATTATTATTGTTAAGACTTGTCAACTTATTATTGAGGATTGGGAAGAAATATTATGATTGCTCTACCCTGCCCCCATCGTTTTTAGACAGTTATTCTACTTATGGTATCGTACGGACAGCCAGCATGATAAATCTTTGTGTCCTATATAGTGCACCTGTCACTTTGCTTCTGATGTGGAAGTGAAGTATTGCTGGAGATGTGTGTGCTGCAATAGGGAGTTGAAACAATAACACTAACCCATTTGAAATGAACACATGCTGAGTGTAGGAGGAACAAGTCTACATCTTCATCGGATAGTAGGTCATACAAACTGTGCGTAGACATAGTACGAGGTAATACCATCTGCTAAGTAGTAGAAAGGATTTATGTCACTTCTTACAATTCCTAGAACTTGGCAAAAATATGTTGAAATGTCAATCTGATCCTCATTTGATATGAGCACATGCTGGGTGAAGGAGAAATAAAGTCTACTTTTTCATTGGATAGTAGGTCATACAAACTCAATAGGCATATAGTTTGAGGTAATATGATTTGCAAAGCTTTAGAAAGGTTTTCCTTCAAATTTGTATCTTCTAGATCAGCAACAATTTGTGAAAATATGGCAACATATTCATTAGATCTTTATTTGATATGAACACATGCTGAGTGTAGGAGTAACAAGTCTATATCTTCATCGGATAGCAGGTCATACAAATTGTGCGTAGACTTAATATGAGGTCATAGGATGTGCTATGTATATGAAAGGATTTATTTAATCATGTCATCAAATTGGTAGCTCTCTTTTTTTTTTCTTCTTAAATTGTTTACTTCAAATAATAATATGTAATAATTTATTTTCTTTAACTTTTTTTTGAAGAGATAATTTTGTTTCACTTTGTTTTGTTGTAAAGGCGGTCCCAACACAAGCTGTGCTTTCTGGGTCCTCGCCTCCTTTATTTTGTTTTACTTGTGTTGTTATTTGCATTGATTATGTATATGAAAAAGGAAATAAATAAATTCAATTCAATTCAATTCAAATTCAATAGTGAGAGTTAGAAATATTTTTTTTATAAATGCTTGTAGATCTTGTATGAGGTCATAAGATCTGGACAATTTACTTATGTAACCTCTGAACCAGAAGAAATAGAGAAAAGATTTTGATATCTTTTTAGATACTTATATGGTATAAACTCAAATTTTTTTAGGAGGAACAAGTCTACATCTTCATTGGATAATATGACAAATAAACAGAGTAGACAGGGTAAAAAGTTATACAATGTGCCAAGCAGTAGAAAGGTTTCATATTGATATTAATCTAGCAAGTTTATGAGATCCTCCCTCCATAGCTTATAAATAAATATTGCAGAATTGAGTGAAATTATGTTGACATGTTTATTAGATAGTAAGTTGTTACACATATTATTGGTAATAACATGTGTAACATCAGTCAATTTGCTATATATTGGGAAGGTTTCTTTTAATGTATCATGACTAGATTTTTATTTTCTACAGTTGAACTCTTCTTTAAGTTGGGAACATCCAGATCAGTAAAAGCACATTAAAAATTTGTTGACATTTTCATTAGATAGAAAATTCTTACTAATGTGGAAGGTTATGATATCATGTCATATGATTTGGCAATTAGTAGAAATGGATGGTGTATCAACATTGGGTTTTGATTTATCTGACTTTGTGTGTTAGTTCTTCTTAAAATTGGGAAAATGATAAGAATGTGTCCACATCTTCCTTAGATAGTATTGTATCATTCGTATGAATGGTAATGATATCAGGCTCACCTATCTTGGAAAGCAGATAGGGCAATACTCTTGCGGACCATAGGAGCGACCATTTGGGGCCTTTTGTTGCGACATTCAAACTAGAATATGGCAGAATATGTGCAAGAATCAACACTTTAATTTCTTAAACATTTAATTGTATGCATGTAAAGCAATTTGTGAATATATTAACTCATTCAACAGCAGTTTTTTCTTCATCCTTACCATTACTTATCTATACCTTTAAGATGTAATCAAACATAACCTTGTATCACATCTTAATTAGGTTGGGAATTATTTTATGTGTCATTAAAGCTAGTCTACATTTTGGTTGAATATAATGAGGAGCGGAGTATGTAGGTAGATACGGTGCATGAAGTCATATAATATGATTAGAAATCATACATTAGCCAATAGTTTTATAACTTCATCATTATTCTTGCAGTGAAGTTGAAATGATACCAAACTTTCTGTGCAAATGAGAAAACAGGGTAAAATAGGCATGATGGATAAGGGTATGTTGAAGTGAAAATGTAGGTTTATGCGAAGCTCCGTACATATTTGACAGCGTACTGACCCGAGACCTGACGTAACTATGTTTACAGCAACGTGTGATCACTCCGTTATTCCCCATCTCAAACCATCCATTCCCTACTGCAAATAGAGACAAGGAATTGGATTGGTGAGATGGGAGAATATGCTCAACGGTTCTGGATCAACATTTCATTGTGTGCTTTCTACATTATCTCTACCCATCTTGAATGTAGAATTGAGTCTCATTGTCAATTTACAAGAGCTCCCTATTAAGCAAATATCAATTTTATTTCCCGCTACTACAGGCATTAAATCTATGCCATCATTATCCTAAAAAGCTAACAAATGCTCATGGTTAAGCTAAAGATATCTTGTTTAAAGATGTAACATAAACGCTAGAATTTCAATTCTTGGAAATAGCTTGATGTTCTAATCAACTAAGTAATTAGTATATATATGGTTTCGCATATGAATATGAGGTCATTTGTGAAGTCTTAAGAGTATATGTAAAATGAGGTCTGCTAATGTAACGGGATGCACTCAAATTTTCACTATATGTGTCTTGATATCATACCAGCTGTTTCATTTTTTGTAAAAAAATTAATGAATGCAAATCAACTGAAATGTAAGGTAATAAATAAGTTTCATCACATTTTTATGGAGGGGAGGGATCGGGGTTAGGGATGTTTGAGAGTTGCTGATTATGATATAAGGAAGGTCGTTAGTGTTATCTGACTATTAATCTACAGGGGTGTATTCATATTGCATCAGAAGTTACCATTTGAAGAAGAAAATAGATTTAAAAAACAAAGAGAAATGAAAGACAGTAAACATAAGTACTCTTCTTGTCCCATGGGCCACGCGGGCTTAGTTGGTTGGGTTGGTAACAATTTCAGGAGGGATATTATCATCTCAACATTAATCTTGTAATAACTGTGATCCTGGGCCCGATTGCATAAAAAGTTGCGTTTTAACGCAAGTCAGAAAATTTAATGCAACTCTATTTTCAACCAATCAAGAGCGTGTATTTTGGAGTTGCGTTAAATCGCAACTTTTTATGCAATCGGGCCCTGTTATCATTATCATCAGACCACAATAAGTGGAAAACATCAATAGCCTTTCCTTATCTTTACGATGGAGAAGTGGGGGGGGGGGGGGGGGGGGGTGGAAAAGGGNTCTCATAAAATTCCATCTATGTGAGCGGGTGGGAAGGGCTTGGGCAAGAATGTTTGTCTAAACATGTAAAGGCTCATGACATCACTTCCCTATGATTTTCTTAATGTCACATCCCCAAAGACTGATAACCAAAGCATCTTCTACCTCACTGTGCTAACATACACACTCCATTACAACAAACTCATTTATTCATCTTAAAGAAATTATGTATCTGTCTCTTATACACATCTAGATGTGTATAAGAGACAGGTGTGTGGGTTACAGTTGGAGATGATGATGTAAGAAAGGGCATTAACATCATCTGAACATTAATCTATGGGGGGGGGGTGTGGGTTACAGTTGGAGATGATGATGTGAGAAAGGGCATTAACATCATCCGAACATTAATCTCTGGAGCAGCAGGGAGGAATCCTTCACCTCAACTACAATTTCATGGTTGGTAGACCAAGAAATTCAGCTCCGACAGACAAGAAATCATCACACAGAAGGTCTTTCAGTTCAACTTACTATCACTCCGGCGTGCTCACAAAGATGGGGACTAATCACAAAATAGAGTGCATCTTGCTTGGATCGTTCTTGTCTACAAATAGGTGAAAAGGGCAGTAATTTCAAATTCAGGTGTCAGTGCTCAGGTGCATGAAGGTGACAAGAAGGATAAAGGGTATGTTTTCAGGGAATTTGCACGCACAAACAAATTTATCCTCTGATATGCTCAATGGTGTTGCTGTAGGCGATGGAGTTTTTGTTTTAATAATTGTTTAGAAAATTTCTTTCACATGAACAAACTGAGTTTTCATGAATAGACCAAGAAATTCATTCCATATCCAGACATGCTAACCTGGAAATATATATCACTGTCGAAATCAAGTCTGAAAATTGAAATACACTTGGCTGGGGCATATGAGATTTTATAGTTGACAGCATTAAAACAAAATACATTTTCTTTAGGTCATTCACTGAAGAGTTTAACACTTCTGATTGGTATTTCTAGTTCAGGACGTTGTCCCAATATCACCTAAACTTTCCCCCAAACCTTCCACCAAACCTTCCCCCAAACCTTAATATTGCCCCTAAGACCAGATATTAGAAGAAAATCTTTCATAATTGCCTCATCATTGGCCTCACACAGTAGAAAGAATTGAGTGAATTTGTACCAACTAAACTTTAATCATGTTGGCGTGTCCCTGCTCGCGAAGTGTCACAATTTCAAATTTTTCAATGTTGGCAGGTATCACGCTGAATTTGCATAAACATATTCTCATCAGTATTCCTTAAGGCTGGTAGCTTTGCATGTATGTTACTTCTAACCAAGGGCGGTGGAAATGTTAGCTCAGAATAGATGTATTCTATCAACTCTTTCCTCCTCGTCTTATGCAAGGACCCTTGCTGCTCTCTGACGAAACCTCTTGACGTCATAGCAGCTGGTCACGGTGCGCAGAGCATAAGAGAGGTGCTACCCTGGACATAAGGGAAGCATACAGCTTCTGTAATCCCACAGGATTGTTGCAAGGCCATTCCATCCCAAACTGATTAACAGTTGGCTTCTAGTCACTCACTCTCGTTGTTTTAATCAAATATTATTTGAAGCCATTCCAACATGAATGAATTTTGCCTTGTCAGTTTTGCATAACTTTGGTTATTAGTGTTTTGCTGAGTCATTTCAACATAACTGTATTATATTCGTCCATATATTGCTTGATTCACATATATGGAATTGTAAATAGATCATGATTGTCACAACTATGCATAAGCGTTGAATATGTAATGGTATTGGCATGAATCGGAGTGTTCACTATAGATTCAACCAGTGCAAATAGAATCATTATGAATGCATAAAATATGGCAAATGTTTCACACAGAAAGGGTATGATGAAGTAGAGAGCAAATAGAGATTGGAAAATTGGCTTTGTCATGCCTGTCAATCACTACTCTGGTTTATTTTCAATGCTAGCTGTAGTGGCAAATGAAATGAATGCTTCATATGCTATAATTTTGCTGGGTTTGTGTTTTTGTTTATAGCTCTGAAATTCATTTCATTCGCTAAAAATGATGTAAACTGAAATATCATTTTCTATGATAAGCCATTTATGCTCTATTTGTTAAAATCTTACTTTTCTTGCCAGAAGAGAACCTCTGATGCTTACGTTGGAACAATTTAGAATCACTTTCAGTGACAATTAAAGTTCTTTACAGGAACATGATGCCAACTTTACCATTTACTATATTCATATCTACTGCAGATAACACTGATATGCCTCACAGAAGATTGCAACCACAAATGTTTATATTCCCAGACAAAAATGACCTGAAATTTTCTCTATTTATCAAATTGGAAATTCAATTAGAATGACATTCAGAGTAGCTACCATAATCTGGATAAAATCAGAAATATTTTGGAATACTAGTTTTAGATAATGAAACTATTTGAGTTATGATGAATATTCTTTATTCTTCTTATATGAGAGGGCAATAAGACCAACTAATGACCATAAAATAAACGATGTATGGGAAAAAATGAGGCTCTAACAGTATAGGTAGCATAACATATTCATGTAAAATATGGTCTAACAATGATAATAAGAAACTTTCTTGATTTTGAAAAAATGATTTCAAACAATATTGGGGCTAACGTTGCAAGCAACACTTGTGCACACAGGATTTGACAAGATTTGACAAGTTCTTAAAGATCTTTTGCAACCTCTAAGAGCAAGTATGAGCCTCTTTTGAACTCCAAATTTGCATCGAATTCCATCTATACATGAGGGGGGGGGAAGGGCTTGGGTAAGATTGTTTGTCTGAACATGTAAAGACTTGTGCTAACATACACGCTTCTTTACACAAACTCATTTATTCATCTTAAAGAAATGATGTGTATTTAGTCAGTAACTGAACTTTTTATTCTTATTTATTTTAGTTTTTGCACACAGGATTTCAACAAGATTTGACAAGTTCTTTGTGATATTTTTTGCCCTCTAAGAGAAAATATGAGCCTCTTTTGAACTCCAAATTTGCATCGAATTCCATCTATACGTGAGGGGGTGGGAAGGGCCTGGGCAAGAATGTTTGTCTGAACATGTAAAGACCCATGACATCACTTTCCTATGCTTTCGTAATGTCACATCCCCAAAGACTCTCTTACATAGCTGTGCTAACATACACGCTTCTTTACACAAACTCATTTATTCATCTTAAAGAAATTATGCATATTTGGTTAGTAACTGCACTTTTTATTCTGTTGCATTTAAATTTTTGCACACAGGATTTCAAGTTCTTTGTGATATTTTTTGCCCTCTAAGAGTAAATTTGAGCCCCTTTTGCTCTCCAATTTCTTATAAAATTCCATCTACGTGAGTGGATGGGAAGGGCTTGGGCAAGAATGTTTATCTAAACAGGTAAAGACTTGTGACATCACTTTCCTATGATCTCTTAATGTCACATCCCCAAAGACTGATAACCAATGCATATCCTACCTATCTGTGCTAACACACACACTTCTTTACACAAACTCAGTTATTCATCTTAAAGAATTATGTATATTAAGTCAGTAACTGAACTTTTATTCTGTTGCATTTAAGTTTTTGCACACAGGATTTCAACAAGATTTAACAAGTTCTTTGTGATATTTTTCGCCCTCTAAGAGTAAATTTAAGCCCCTTTTGCTCTCCAATTTCGCATCCAAATTCCATCTACGTGAGGGGTGGGAAGGGCTTGGGCAAGAATATTTGTCTGGACAGGTAAAGACTCGTGACATCACTTTCCTATGGTTTCTTAATGTCACATCCCCAAAGACTGATAACCAATGCATCTCCTACCTATCTGTGCTAACATACACACTTCTTTACAACAAACTCATATATTCATCTTAAAGAAATTATGTATATATTGTCAGTCACATGTACTTTGTGTTCTAAAGCATTTAAGTTTTTCACTCCCACATTCCTTGTGGCTTGTGTGGTGAAGTTAAAAGGGAAAGAATTGCATCTTGAAAATAAAACACTCTAATCTGTCATAGAGGAATTACAGATTTTTCCCTTTTCTCTTACGAAAAGCTTCATGCACTTCATTTGATATTGATTTGACCAACTGATAGGGAGAATATTCTTCACTATTTTTCCTTCCATTCCAAGGGAAATCAATCATTGGGAAAAAGATGAATGTGACAAATAATAAGGTAGCATTTTGTATGTAAATGTACTTAAGAAACTAAACTTATTTGAAATATTTTACTTGATTCATCTGTGAATACATTTCTTTACAATAGATAACCCAGACATGTCTTGCATATGACACATAATGTAGAAACTGGATGCTATCGCAGACATAGATAAACAACATCGAATGGAATAAATCAAGATGTTTATGTTTAATGTAGTGATTTATTAGCTGTATTCGAGAGGTATATCCATCATGCAACATTCGTTAGGGAGATATGTCTCCCCGTCTTTTTTGTTTTCTGGGAGATAGCAAGGCTTTCCATTGTCAATAGTGAAGGACAATATTTCTTCCTGCTTTAATTGCTCATTATCAAGAATGATTTAATCCTTTTTATGCTGTACAATTATTGTGCTAAATAATATTCACAATGATGTTTTTTTCAATACTGCCAAATGTTTTGTAGCATACATGTTATCCAATGGATCCCTATTTCTATCTCTTTAAAACAATTGAGCTTAATGTTTTAATTATTTTTTCTTTGGAGAAACGTTTCATTAATATCTTCCAATGTTTCTTTTCTACATTAATAGTGATATTGGGAAAAGAATTATATGTGCAAACTTACCCACCCAAAGGATGCTCATGATGTTATACTGGTTGTGCATGTTTGCTCTTTTACATGGTAATATATGGAAAATTGTTCCTTTTTTCAGATATCAATGTGTATTCTTAATCAGTTCATATCTTTTCTCTCACCTCTCTCCCAATACAGCCTTATGAGCTGACAGAAGCCATAGAGATCAGCAATCTGATTTTCACCAGTCTCTTTGCACTGGAGATGATTCTGAAGATAATTGCATATGGACCTGTGGGCTATGTTAGCAATGGATTCAATGTGTTTGACGGCCTCATTGTAATTGTCAGGTAATTTGAACAAGCTGTTTTACATCAGTGTAATAGTCAGGCCACGCCTCTAGGCACAGCTGTGGACTCGCTCAAATTCACTTGGTTCTGTGAGGGCTTTATTGCTTAATTTCACAGCCATAATTAGGGTAGCTGTAGTGTAATTTGTGTAATTTTGGCATCCCTCAATGTTTTTCTCTAATATTTTTCACAAAATTTTCAGATGATCTGACTTACATGTATATTTGTCAATTTTATTAATACCAAAATCAGATGCACTGCATTTGTAATGCACCCTTCACCATGCAAATGGAGAATGATGCATAGAGATGCCTATTTATCCAAAGACGTCAAATATATTTTGAAACAAAAACAACTATGAAAATAATATGATAATGATACTTCACATCCTTTATTCTTGGTTCAAAAACTAATTTTTAAATGAATGAATTTTAAAGTGTGTTGGGATATTCTAATTGTATTTTGTTATATTATTTTCACAGTGTGGTGGAGGTGTTGCAAGATGGTAGTGGTGGACTCTCCGTTCTACGGACCTTCCGTCTACTGCGTATACTCAAGTTAGTTCGTTTCATGCCCGCCCTCAGGAGGCAGCTTTTGGTCATGCTCCGCACCATGGACAACGTAGCTACCTTCTTCTCTCTTCTAGCGCTTTTCATCTTCATATTCAGGTAATGGCAACAATTCTTTTTATTATGTGGGATGTAACTCTTTGTGCGTTCACCCATAAACCCCCTTTGTGTTGCATTATTTAGATATTGTACGTGTACACACGCGAATCTGTGCAAAAGTGCAAATGAAACAGGCCAACGGATGTTCATTAACATGAAGAAAACATGGAATGAGTTAATATGATCCTGTATATAGTAAATTTTAGTAGAGGTTCATATAATGATTTTAAAACAGCATTCAGCTATCACAGGCGACTAGTTTTGATTTTAATTTTTTATTTTCTATTTCAATAATACAGTATTCCACAATTACTAGTTATAATGAAAAATCATTTGGCAACGAAATTAGACAAAAAAACAATGACAGTAAATGATGTACATATTATTTATATCTGAATGACAAAATTATATTTAACAAAAATGGAGGGGCATGCAAAGGAAGCAGAGCTTTAAAGATGCATACCCGTTTTATTAAAGTTGTTATAAAGTCTTTTGTGTTAGAAATCCACTATAAACACAAAGCTTTACATCATTCTTCAGGGTATAAAGGCATTTTCATTTTCCCACCTTTATTTTGATAGTGGAATTTATTATTTTCCAAATATTATGAGATAAAACGATCACTTCATTGATTGATTTTTTTAATATCATGACTGATGGTGCTAAGTTTGAAGATGTGAAGGCCTTTGTATTTTCATGACCAGCTGGAAACCAGGCGGAAGTGTAGTGTTACTGTCATACACAACATAGTGCTTGATGAAGAATATGAGTAGAAGGGAATAGGAGTCATTGGCATTTTGGCAGGAAGTGAATTAAATGAGGCAAACCTTAGGCAAACAGCTATTTCATCAGAATGATGATA
>BQKZ01001097.1:6522-22592 GCA_036244855.1 Temnopleurus reevesii
CCCCCCGGGTCAGAGCTAGGGGGCGCCAAAATTTGATGACCAAAATGACTTATAAGGGGACGCCATAACGTCGAAAAGGGGCGCCAAATTGCTGCTAGAGGGGCGCCAAATTTTAGGTGATGACCTTTTTTTTTGCTCGTCAGCTCTTCTCAGCCTCCCGGGGGTGCCAAATTTGAGCTCAGCCCTGGTGTATGTAGAATATAAATTGATAAAACATGTAACTCCAGGAACACACGAACACTATCAACTATTGCCGAATTGTAATGAGTTATTTACAAGATATGAATGACTGTCTTTTCATTATTCCATAACCAATCTTGATCATTCCTCTCTAATTTGTTGTTCAATTCATTGTCTTTGTAAAATAGTGGAATACCCCTTTGGATTCATCCATATACTGATCAATGCTAACATTCACTTCTCTCAACAATGGTAGAAGAAAATATAGAAGCTGTGAAACACTTATTTAAAGTCTTTATATAATATAATATCACTTCATTTCTTTCATATTTACATCACTTACATCAAAATATATACACCTCATTAAAAAGGGGAGCCGACCCCTAGAATTATTGTGTACTTAATGAATGAAGATAAATTCGATGAACAGGTTGCGAAAATTTAATGAAAATCCAACAATCAATTCGAAAGTTGTGAATGTTCAAATTCTCAGTGAAATGACAATCCCCGCCACTGATGAGGATCCTTGTGATCAGCAACATCGACGGAACCTATGATGCCATGTCGGACAACTCCTTATTCACTCTGTTTACAAAATTTCACTTTACCCCTTTTTTCCAGAAAGGTCAATAAAATCTTGGTTTTCATTGAAGTAAGACATACCTCTTTCAATTCTGTGTGTATTTTGAGAAGAATCATGTTCAACCCTTACCCTAAATCTTACATCAATCCATTAAAAAAATTAATTGGGAGTTGTCTGCACGTTCGTTACAGATTCTGCTAATGTTGCATATCACACGGATCCTCATGAGTGACAGGGATTGTGATTTTGCTCAAATTTTCATTTTGGTCCTCTGATTTTCCTTCATTCAATGAGAACCTAGCAATACCAGGGATGGGTTCCCCTTTAATTATACCATAAAGTTAACATGTACAAAAATAAAACATTCCATCTATTGCTAAAATGGCACAACAAACATTCGTCGGATTGACTTGATGCAAGTACCTTGAAATGTTTGGAATAACAAAAATAGGTGGATGGGTTGGGGTGGGCAAGCAGACCATGGGTTCCTCTATTAACGGAACAAATTACAAATGTGGCATTTTTTCCCTCAATTTCTTTTGTTTTTAATGCAGTTAAAAAACTTCGTTTTTCTGGTCATTACATTGCTCCAAGACAAATCTCTAACTTGTTTCTGCATACAAATACAGTTGAACCCATACAAAAATGTAAAATCCCCTCAAAATGAACCTAGCCAATCCTTTAATCATTCTGCGAAAAAGCCAATCCCTTATCCTGTACCAAAATGTCCTATTAGAAATTGAGACCTAAGTGATTGTCAAAGAAAGATTCGCTACTGTTCTCAAATTTTGCTTCTCCAAGTGGCAGATCAAGAGGGGTAGGTTGGACATGCCCTTGGCCCTTTCCCCCCCCCCCCTCCTCCTCCTCATCTATATTTTTAACTTGGAATTGAATAAAGGGCCTGAAAATCACCTAGAATACTAAACATTGTAGACCATAATGATAAAACTATGGCCAGAATATAAACTGCAATGGTCTAAATTCAGGCATTGGCCTGAAAACTGGCATTCCTGTTATTAATATATCATATCACTGGAGAAGAGTGGGGAAAAGGGGCAACTTTGCCCATGGAAGACATTCACTCCCCTCATTTAATCCATTTATTACATCAATATGGTTGTTGAGGGTGGAACTTACTTCACATTGAATGCCAGTGCATAACTCTGAAGCATTGTCGTACATAAGCATGACGTATCTAATTACCTATTTATCTATTTATTCCTTCATTAATAAGTTTTATTTCAGTAGGGTAAATTCAATCAGCGATTGAAACACTGTTTTCATTCAAGGTGGTTTGCAGTTGCACCATGTGGTGTAGGGTTATTTTTCAAGAAATAGTCCTGAAAAGGCTTGAGCAAAAGCTCAAAAAGATTAAAAAAAAAACACTTATATTTTTTGGAGCCATGCAACAAAAATAAACAATTACAATCAGTTTCATTTCCAATTACTGCGAACCTACTTACAACTTAACAAATATTTCATAGAACTTTTTACCTCTTAAAATATAAAAATGCACATGCTCAGCATGGCAGTCAATATCCCATAAACATAAAAAAATAAAGCCACTCTTTTCTGCAAACAAAAATCCCCTATAAAATAAATTTTCAACATCAAAAGAAAAAACATCAAATTCTGCCATAGAAACGTATCAAGTTCTGTTGACGGTGGAGAATCATCAAATATACAGTTATAATATGCAAAATTTCAGAAATATCAAATCTAAAGTACAAAATTCCATTGAATATTTGCTAATGAAGAGATCAAAATGAAAATGTGACTAAAATACGTCAATAAATGCTGAACAAATCTATATTTTCTGGGTTTTCTTTGTGATGGTTCGGAGATGAATTTTTTTAACGTCTTTAATTCAACATCATTTATAATATTCTTAAAATCGTCTGTTTACATCAATTAAGGCATGGTATCCCAGCATGGCTTTTATGCAGTATCTGGGTTGTTATTGGCCAGCTAAGCTACTACGCACAAGGGGTTTCATCTTCAACAATTGGGCAATCGGAGAGTCGACACAGCATACATGCCATGCCGTGATGCCGTGCCAGATGCAGTGTGATTGGGCCTCTAGTGATTTCCCATGACAATTCAAATTGGTGGATGTAACAACATCAGGCCTGAACTACATCTCATACTTAAAAGATCGCCAAAGTCCTTCCATGGATGATCAATTCTCTTTCGACCAAAAAAGTACAGAATTACTATGTTACTGGTTCTCCTACAAGTGCAATATGAAATATACATACTCATAGGGAGTGTTGTTCAAAATCAACTGCAAATCACTTGCAACTTTGTAAATTGCAACGAGCATTTTCATTCGCGCACGGTATGCGCATTTAACAAGACGCGCGTGAAACATTGATTTTGATTGGCACGTTCCGATCAACTACAACTTGCGATCAATTGCAACTTTTGAGCAAACCCCAATATATCCCTTTAACATTCAAAAAGAAGGAGCTCTTCAAAGCATTATTACCAATGTTCATGTACCAGAAATTTCTCAATATCAAGGAAGAAATTCTTGCCAGGTACATGACCTGGGTGGAGTGCAGCATAATATGGATGAATATCAGCAATTGCTCTGTCAAAATTTAATCATTTTCATAATGAATTCTCATTTTTTAATTAACCTTTGCCATTTCAAGGAGGGTTTCCACATTTCAAATAACAAATCCCTGCCAGGTTTCCATTAACACCATCTGGGTGGAGTGCAGCATGATGAGAATGAATATCTACAAGTGTTCTGTTGACAACTCTAAATTTCCATAATGAGTTGTCGCTCATAATCACTTTAGCCATCTCAAAGAGAGCTTCTACGTATCAAGAAATATATTCCTGCAAGCTATCCATATTAATAATAATAATAATAATAATTGAATTTATATAGCGCTTTTTCCAGAGGATACAAATAACCTGGGTAAACTTCAGCATTATGTCGATGAATATCTGCATTTGCTGTGTGAACACTTCTCCACTTCCATAATGAGCTCTCATTCTAATTAAACTTTGCAATCTCTACAAAGGCTTCTGCATTTCAAGGAAGATTTCTGCCAGGTATCCATTTATATCACCTGGGTTTAGTGCAGCATTATGTGGATGAATATCTGCAATTATTCTGACAACACTTCATCACTTCCATACTGACTTCTTATTTTTAATTACTCTCTGTCATTTCAAGGAGGGTTTCTGCATTTCGAAGAATGAATTCATGCCAGATACCCACTTAAGACATCTCAAAATCAGTCGCAAGTTACTGCGAATTGCTGATCCGTGTTATGCCTTTCTCTCACAAAGGGTAATTGCTCTGTTAACAGTTTTTCATTTCCATAATGAGTTTTCACTTTCATTAGCTTAAGCCATCTCAAAATCAGTTGCAACTTACTGTGAATTTCCGATCCATATTATGCCTTTCCCTACAGAAAGGACAAATGCTCTGTTGACAGTTCTTCATTTCCATAATGAGTTTTCACTCTTATTCGCATTAGCCATCTCAAAGAGGGCCTTCATCTTCGCTTGTTCCTTGAGTTGATATTCAGTCATTTTCATATTGGCTTTATGGAGCATGTTATCCTTCTTTTCCTCCGCTTTCATCCTTCTCCGTGACATCACGTCGTCATAGCTCCTAGGGAAAAGAAAAGGATAATAATGATAATAATGGTTAAATTTCTACTACAAAAAAAAACTAACGCATATACTCTACTGCACTCGAAAACTTGTGCCCTATCTTTACCCTGATTATAGCCGAGCTACCACACTATATCATAGCAGAAAGTATTAAAGGAACGTCTTCATGCCAAGTTCTCGTTTACACATGGGTTGAATGCAGAACAACATGGATGAATTTCTTGCAGAAGGAAATTAATGCCACTGGTGGTATTGGAATCACATTCCTCTAGCTGAAATGTGAGAGTCAGACCCACTACAACATGACCATTTCACACAATGCTTCTACAAAAGAATGGATAGCTTAATGGATAGCTTAAAATTCGCAACTGCCAGATTCTACATACTATCTTACAGTATATGCGAATTAGGCACTGAAAATAAAGGGATTTAAAACTTGAATTATGAGTCTATAGCACATTACATTCAATTTTCTTACATATCTTGATAGTGCAAGTTTAACTTTCTTTACTTTTTGCAAACTTTGTTTCTTTCTACAACCATCTGAATTCAGGCCTGGGTTATGTTTCATAAAGCTGTGCGTAAATATATACAAGCCTGTATGATCGACTGGTGATCCTTTCTCGCACTCAATGATAATTCCTGGCACTAAATCACACCAAAGAAAGGTTCACCTGTGGTTTGTACAGTCGTGCGTAGATATACACACAGCTTTATGAAAAATAACCCTAGTCATCATGATTCTTATCAACTTACGGTCCACCCATAATAGACTTGTTCTCTACTCCTAGACCAGGACTAGACTCCCTTTCTCTTCTCTCAGCAGCACGGATGTATCTCCTCTCCATCTTGGCTTCGCGCCCTGTGGCCTTGGGCGTTAGCTCGTCCATGACCTACAAATGAAGATGATGATTATCATTAAATGCATAAAAATGTAAATAAATGAGTGGGAAGTGGTTTCTTTGCTACAATGGTAAAAGCCAATTCAAAAGAAGAGTCTACCCCAAAATTATATTTCTTCAACAGGAGAAGGAAAATTAGATGAAGAAAACAAAAAAAGTTTGAGGAAAATCGGACAACTAATAAGAAAGATGAACAGAACAAAATAACAAATTTATGAATGTTTGAATATTTAGACACATTGGCAACTGATGATATCACAGGTGCACAACTGACCATCTATTACATTCATATCAATGTTATAAAATGTTACTTTTTCCAGAAAAAAAAAATGATTTCCTCAAACCTGTAACCATAGGATATCTTTATGATAGATGTGTAGATCCACTGTTTGCATGTATCCATTCATACAAACTTTGCAACTTTCTGTAAAAATAATGAATTTTGCACCATATTTACAATGAAAACTCTGGTTAGTTGTGCACCCATGATGTTATCAAATTGGCAACATCTCTGGGAATTTCTACTGATTTGCCCATTTTTTAAAATCTTTAAAGATTCATAACTTTTATATTACTTGTCCGATTTTCTTCAAACTTGTTTTGTTTTACTCACCAATTTTTTTTTCTGCTTCTATTAAAAAATCATTATTTTTGGGTAGACTCTTCTTTTAAGTTAGCTAGCATGGAGTTTGAGTTTGTGCACCAATGCTGTAGGACAGACTTTACAGAATGAATGATCTTTTTTTTCTGGACCCCATTGCCCAAAGCTTACAATTATAACAACTATGCTCTACTGGTAAATCCTTGATATTGAC
The DNA here is from genome assembly GCA_036244855.1 of Temnopleurus reevesii. Classification (NCBI taxonomy): domain Eukaryota; kingdom Metazoa; phylum Echinodermata; class Echinoidea; order Temnopleuroida; family Temnopleuridae; genus Temnopleurus; species Temnopleurus reevesii. The sequence continues at coordinate 12,639 of BQKZ01001097.1, forward strand.
TGGCTGTTACACACCGTCACCATGGTAGTTACAATTAATGGCAAAGTTGTCACAATTTTATGGTTCATGCAACGGGTGCCAAATGTGTGGTGATAAATGTTTCAACCACTTATATACTAGCATTTTTTGATAGGATATTCAGATGTCAGATCTTGGACAAAAAACTTTTTTAAACAATTCCATGCACAGGGGCTTGCAGTTCAATATGGAAATAATTAAGGATCTAAATTGAGATTATAGTCTGCTTTTATAGTTGTTATCAATGTAATAATCAGTCGCAGTTGAATGAGTTTACTATATATTTGGATGCATACTTTCCCTTTCAATTTTATGTAGCCGGAACACAAGAGCTACAAAATCTGCCCCATTCCCAACACCTCTTTAATAGGTGTCAACATATCCATGTCTAACATTGCTTAACAGGTAGTTTTTCTTCAACTCACCATTTTATTATGACTATTGAACTCTTTTCTCTCCTTGTGTAATCTTTTTCTGTCTGCTTCTCTCTTGTTTTCTGCTTCAACTTGGGAAACAGGTGGCTGAAAAGAGATCAAATATCATTCATTCTCATTCTAACTTTCGGTTGTTAAAATATACAAAGATTCCACTATCAGTGTGCATAACACCAACAAAAAAGAAAAATTGGACAAAGCTTACTGTACAAAGCTGAAATTTTTGCAGGGGTCTTATTTTTGCTAATTTTGCATTCATAAATTTGCTAAAGTTTTCATTTATTAGATGCCCACAGATTTTTGTACTTTAATCTGTCAAAACGTGAAAAATACCAGCTCGCTTTATGTTCATGGGTATAAAATTTGGTGAATTCACCAAAATTTATTTACACTTAATATTTATCCCTCATATTGGCTTTTATCATGGCCAATGAACTGTAATGGTCTCCAACTTTGATATCAGTCAAAGAAATTTATTAAAATCTAATATGGTGTTAATGATAGTCAGGCATACCTGGCAACCTGAGTCAGTGGAAAATAGTAATAATCTTGTTACAAACTAGTTATCTTTGTATATATTACATTGAAATGCATGGTGTGTATGTTAACAAAATTAGTAATCTTTACTGGATTTAACACAAAACTTGACAAATCTGAGGCACAAATTAGTAATGATTACTAAAAATTAATAATAGTCGGCAGCTACGGTGCAGAGTATGAGTACCAAAAACAGTAAAGGTAACTTACAGGTCTACTTGGGCCAATGAACTTGGCATCGGGAGGTACGCTCTTGCTGCCAGCAACTTCACTATGGGCGCTCTTCCCAAAGGTTGAGAACCTTGTCGGTTGCGGAGTCTTGAATGGTGACATGCTGATACTCCCGTCGAGGTCACGTGACAGGGATGGGTGGCCTGCACCAGAGAACTGAGACGAAAATTGTACTGCATCATGGCAAAAAAATATCTTCCAAAATTTCACAAACATTCCTAAATAAGCCTGAATATTCTCAATTTTGACTGGTTTCATAGTTCTCTGTGCTGTTTAAAGCCTCATTTGCTCAAATGTTTTGGATAGTAATGTTAAGAAAGTGCTTTTACAGGTTTGAAGCATTATAATATTTGTGTAATTCAATATTTCTAGATATCTAACGACTATGGCGCCACCTTGCCAAGTGTTACAGAAACCAAAAGAATAAAGTCGGCTGGGGGGTCTTGAACAAGTACCTAGCCATGAGACAATGTATTATAGCGTGTTTCAGTATCTACAAAATTGGTTGTAAGGTCGTATGACGAAAAGCTGCCCAGTGTGCAGAGGCCTTTACTCTATATCAACACCAGATACACATAACTTTCCTTCTATACAGTAAAAAATGTCTTTGCTTTCACCTATCTATAGTGACTATATGACTATTTTGGCAGAATATATTGCTATTGCTTTCTCTTTATTAATCCCTTGACTACTGCAGCAGGGTTGTCTCTGCACAAAGTCTATTACAGAATTCAGTATTCAATGGATTAAAGTACATGTATGTGTTGAATAGCTTGTCTGTAATGTTCACCTGTATACAATGACCCCATCCTGTTTCCAATGGGTGGTCATTAAAGGCAGGATTGACAGTAATTAATCCCTAACAAATCAAAATTTTGTTTTTCCTTGAAACTTCAGTCTTACCTTCCATTTATATTTTGTCAGTGTTGATTTCTCATCTGCAAAGTCGATTCCTTTGTAATATTTCTGTTAAAATACAACACCAAATTAATAAAGTTAAAATCAACATTAATATGATGGAGGGAGAGAAGGGAGGAAAAACAGAAGAGATATTAATCCTTTTGCAACTAAAACACCCCTCCTATTATTCACTAAACCGCCCACAATCGGCCATCATTTTTAAGGCACTTTTGTAATCATGGTAACCATTCATGTTGGGCTTTGAACGATAAGTTTGGTAGGGTTTTAAGAAAACAATCCAACCAAAAGAAAACTATTAATATGTTCAGAATTATTTCATATAATCAAAAAAAAAATGTTAAACAGGCAGTAACATCTTCCAGTGAGTAATAGGACTGCTAATGAGTTAAGTAAAGGAAAAGTAATTTTTTAAGAAGAATATTATTCAAAGGTGACCAGTGTTGTAATCTTATGTCTCAGGTAAAAATCCATTTCTTTAGTCCTTTACATTGAAAAAAAAAATAAATAATGAGATGGGAAAGTGTCTAAACACACAAAAAAATATTTTCTCTACCATTTCTTTCATTTTATAAAATTAGTCAATATATTTAACTACATCAAAACAGTCTCACCTTTTGTAGTTTTCCAGCATTCCACTTTTTCACAAACTTCTTAAAATAAGCCTTGGACTTACTAGATGACAGTTCATCCAAAGGCTTGCTTTTCTGTTGATTGAAAAATAGAATAGTAAAAAATAACCTTATGAAAGCAGCACAACAAATAAATATGAAGCGTAGCAGCATTATTGATACTATAAATATGATGCTTGTTGTGTTATTAGGCTAATTGTGAAATTCAACATAATATTTGCATGAAAAATGTGAACATAAACTAATTGTGTCACAGCCCTTGTGAATAAACTGCGCTTTGCTAAGTGGATCTGGACAATCCCGGGAATCATTTTTTTTTTTACAAAAAATACAATCACTCTTACTTTCTCGGGCTGGAAGCACTACATTTTTTGTTTATTCTTATTCTACAATATTTCAGTGAAGTACAGTATGACCATATTGACTGTCCACTGCTTGAGACTTTGATTTTAAAAGAATTTTAAATTGGAGGAGTTTTATTAAATTTTATCAATTACTTTGTTCAGAAATTTCCCTGCATCAATCTTCAAATGATAACACATTCATAATCACAAGATCGTGAGTAATAACAAGACACGCTGGGTTTTCATAAAATTGTTAAAAAATGAGTTAAATAAAATAAAATACAGCATACCTCTTCCATGAGCCACACTCTGAACTCTTTACTCTTGCTGTAGTAGTCATCTTTGCTTATCTTATCTGAAACAAATAAAAAGATAAAATTAAAGCAAGAGAGGAGGAAGACCGAGATATGAGGTGAGAAAAATATCAGAGAGTAAGATGATAAGAGTCAAAGATAGAGCTATCATTTACTTGGATCCAGGAGGGCATCAACTAAATTTTGGGGGTACGGATTTACTGATTTTAGCTTGTCTCATTCTACTCTTTTAATGATTATGATACCTGACTATATATTCACAATAAAAAATTCCGCTAACATTCTTATATGTTAAATTTCTGAGCCAAGAGGGCATTTATCCGGGAGATTTGGGTCCAGAAAGGCACTAATCCTACAATTTCCCTTGGGGATAGTACTAGAATGTAATTCAAATTAAGCTACAGCATATTCAACCCATTATACTTACTTTTGGCCTTTTTCTTCTTTTCTTTCTCTACCCTTTTCTTCTCCTTCTTCTGTTGCTTCTTAGAAGCTGTACCAGACTTATGTTTCTTTCTTACTTTGTAATCATCTTCTGTTGGTTAAATTCAAACAAAATATAGAAATGCAAATAAGACATAAATAACAATAACAATAAGGCAGATAATTACTGTAATGTTTGTATCCATTTAACCAAAATGAAGTACACCATCTACTGAAAATACTGAATATAAATCATTGTACAAATATGATATTAGCGCATTGGTCAAAAGTGAAACTGATAACAAAAGACATTCCTTCACTGCATCTCATTATGTGAAGACTTGCCTTCTTTGTGCCCGAACAAATATAGTTTAAGACATCTCACTTACTTTCAGCCTTTCATGCATTGAGTGGGTATACCCCTACAATAGGTTGCCCTAATTTTGAGGCAAGGGGATCCAGATCGGAGGTGACTGACTAGCTAACTCTAAAATACAGAGCCCATTGAATATATTTATTTCTTTGACTGTGGACTACATATGTCTTATTCTAACATAGGTATTTTACATTAAACATAAACAGCAACTGGAACTCTACAAAAATGGACAAATAATAAGATTATCATTATTTTCATCTTATTGGAGGCTCATGTATAAAAAGTACTTTTTGGAAAATGAATGTGAAATTATTCTCCTTTATCGCGAAAGAATGAAGATTAATATTCATTCTAGCTTACCCATTTACTACTGAATTCTATCATTCCCATAGGGTTTGTGCAGGGATAACCAAGTTAAAGTAGTCAATGGGTTAAGAAAACAAAAACACTAATTACCAGAGTCACTAGAGCTTGAGTATGATGACCCACTGTCATCAGAATCATCGTAGCTACTACTGCTGCTGCTCTCATGGCGACGCTTTGTCTTTTTACTCTTCTTTAGTCTAAGAAATAGATAGAGATAATTGAAGAGAGTTGATCAGTTGTCTCTTTACTTTACTTTACTTTACTTTACTCCAACGATGCTTGTAGGACTAACGCCTGTTCATCGATCTGTGGAGGTTATGTAGATGTGTGCGTTCCATCAGTTTCCTTGTGTGCGTTCCATCAGTTCCATCAGTTTCCTTGTGTGCGTTCCATCAGTCTCACGATGTGCAAACCAGATAGAGATGGATAAAATGATTTTATCGCAATTCATTCAAAGCGACAAGGGCTGAATCGATCATGAATTAGACACTAATATATCCATAGAATATGAAAAATTTTAAGATACACATACATCTTGAATACGGAGAATACATTTTGTCACCAGCAACTGTGGAACAGGCAGCAGTGAATGGACAGGCTGCAGATTCCTCTTCCCCTCCCTTACTTTTTCCTTCTTCTTCCTTCATCATTCATTTCCTTCGTCCCCCTCATTTCTTTATAATTGACATTTCTGTAGCTATGATTTAGGTGCTTATGCATTTTCGTATCCAGACGGGCCGTGCACCAGCATGTGCGGCGCGAGTAGGCCTATGGCTGTGCGGTATATGCCTAAATCTATGGCTATATGCCATTTCTTGGCTATAGACATTATATATATGGAGCTGGATCCAACTCGTTCTTAAAACGTCCCTTCGTGTGTCCATTGGCGGCAATACAGGCTTGATATGGAAATACATTAGCGCCTGTGATATATATATAATCAACAATATGTATCAACAAGCTATTTTGTTTCATTATCTTTGTCCCAATTCCTTATTTTTAGTGTACACAAATAACTTGCACATAAATATATGCGTGGGACTGTAATTTACTTGCCCCAGCCCAGCCAGCAGAAGAAAAAGAATCCGTTCAAGATATGGCCGATAGAACCGTATCACAATTCTATGTTATGCCATCGTAAAATTGACAAGTAGAATGACTTACTTAGTTTTAGGCATTTCAGAAGATTATTTCTAGCCACTTTTACATGTCAGAAGTTTCAAATTTGGCGAAAATTCCCCTCCGTCAGTTTCTTGTATGGTATCCGATAACACTCTAAAATTGAGGAAAAATAGAGCGTGCGTTACGCGTTGCTCTCCTGCGATTTTTCCCCTGCTCAGCTGTACGACACAATTTTTTTTAAGGCGGATCTAAGGATGAAAGGGCCACGCACACACCGATGGGGGTGGGGGGGGGGGCTTTGGGGTGCCGGCCCCCATCCGGGTCAGAGCTAGGAGGCGCCAAATTTTAAGTAAAAAGGGTACTTTTTTTGCCTGCCAGCCCTGCTCCCCCCCCCCCCCACGGGGCGCAAATTTTGCTGAGAGAGGGGCACCGAATAGGCGGGTTTAATAATAGATGCAAATCTTATGCTTACCTCCACACAAACATGGTAAGTGACAATCCGAAATCTTGCCCAAGGCTTGCCCGTCATAGCAACAAGTATGAAAACTCCATTCACAAGTATTGTAATTCAATTATTGCAAACAGGTTGAAGATTTAATCAAACATAGACACTGATGTACTGTCAGGAGGTGGAAAGATATAAAATGACCAAACTATGAAAATTTGGGCAAAATCATATGATCCGTTCAATCAAAAGTTACGAATTGTCAAAATTTTGATTTACAGCCCTAATGGGCGTCTTGAGTTGACAACCCACAGACACAAAGTGGCTGCCAACATGAAAAATTACATTCAGTACTTTGTACACAGATTTAACATTTTAGTCTTTTGTAGAAAAGATGCCACAACTTTACTTTTTTGTTCAAATTTAATCATATGGACATTATTATGAATTCTGCAAGCATTCCAGAAAGAATGGTAGTAATTTATAAGTTGAAATATGACTTTTATCCATTTTTGATAAATTCATATACAAAGTTAATGAGGTTTACTCTATGTATGATATCACAGATTATGGCAATTATGGCAAGTTGCCAATTCAATCAAGGGTGCCCATTAGTGGGGAAAATGCAACTTTGGAAATTGATAACTTTTGTATTGATTATCAATTTTTGCGAAAATTTACACAGTTTGTTCATGTTATAATTATTCTTCATTTACTGACATCACATTAAAATCAGGGTGAAGTTTCCCTTATACTACATATAACTACGTTCTTGGGGTAGAAATGTGCACAAATTTGAAACTATTAGTAAACTGGCATATTGGAGGTGATGACCCCTCTTTTCTTCCTTTTTTCATTGATCGAGCCTCCTTCGGAATCAAAATCCTTGGAGTACGCATAAGCATCGTGTGACGCTAATTTATGCATCAATGCAGCATTCAAAACAGCATTTCAAAAGCCACTTTTCATGACTGGCCTCGAAGCATTTACTTTGGAGGATTGGAACTTTCCAATAATCGTAATGGGTCTCTTAGTTTAGTTTAAAATATTTACTATGATTTCTTACTGGAACAAATATCTCGACTTTTTCTGTTACGTAAATGTTCCGTCTAGACACATTCACACATGAATCCAATACTTATTTATTCACTGGGATTTATTTCTTTCACAGTGAGCTCAGCCCCCCCCCCCCCCCCGTATTTAAATCCTGGATGCGACCATGTACTTCTTTATACAATCCTTGATTTATAGAAATGAAGAAATAGGAACAGCTTTTATGTGAAAAAAATCAAAACAAATAAGGTATAATAAAGCATTCTGAGGAGCTCTCAGAGGATTCGAATCGGCTCCTGTGAGATTGTGGGTTTGCTTGTAATTCTAGCTTATCGACCTTTTCCAATCGTGTCACGCCCCTATACATGGAGACTTTAAAGGGGAACTTCACCCAGACACTGATGTGCCCTCAGTGGATGAAGAAAAATACAATCGTCAATCTGTGAACATTTAAGCAAAATCCGACATTCCATTCAAAAGTTATGAATTTTCAAAGTATTATTTAAGTGACATTGTTAGATATGATTATGGAATATGCATACATGTGTAAATCATCAGATAAAATTTCCAAACTAATTTTTGACAGACATTTCAAAAGTGTAAAGTTTTTATTGATACACCCTTGAGTGCCATTGGGGTACGTATCCACCATACATGCTGTTGTGCTGTTGCTAATAAATTGCAAATCTAATGCTATTTATACACAAAGACTGTTCTTTACAACCCGAACGATTGTCTGAGACTTGCCGACATAGCAACAAGTACTGCATGCAAACTGTATTCAAAGTGTTATGCTTCAACTGTTACTTTCCTGTTTAAGCCCTCGTCACATAGGGCCCTGGAAGCAACACGATTCAACACGATTCTCTGTTCACAGGCTGCTAACAGTGAACTGACAAAGAGTCGTGTTGAATCGTGTTGCTTCCGGGGCCCTATGTGACTGGGGCCTTATACCACGTAACTATGTTCTATCAGTAATCTGGCCTATTCGCCAAATATGTTTAGAATGAAAAAGAGAGAGGGAGAGATAGAGAGGGGGGGGGGGGGAGAGAGAAAGAGCGAAAGAGAGAGAGAGGGGGGGGGGGGGGGGGGGGAGAAGGGGATAATAGCGAAGATGCTCAACATGACAATAAATTACCATACATTTAGCCAGTCTTGAGTTTTGTGGTGAAATCCTTGAATTAAACAATATACATTATATTCCAGAACAGTTCGAAGGCATCTCTAAAGAAGGGGGAGTGGAATGACATAACAAGGAAAATAGGCGTGGCTTCCCCAAGCCAGCGCTGCCATGCAATTCTGTATCGTCCCAATCCTCCGACTTATATATAAATAGTAGAATGCGTTTGGACCCAGTACAAGTTATTTCCGCCCGGAGAGAGTTCTTGTACCAGTAGATCGACCTACAGACAACGATAAAACATCTCAACAAAATGAAGACCGTCATCGTTCTCCTCGTCATCGTCGGCTTCGCCATGGTCTCTGCTGGTCCAGTCCGCAGTATGTATACTTTAAAGGCATACAAAATACTTTGTTACATATAGTTCTTTAATTTTTAGGGTCATTAAATTCAAGTTTCCTCTATTCTTCTTTTTTTAAAGAACTTTTAGGTCTCGTGGCGAAAGAACAGAGCTATATGATGATGATGATGATGGCCTCTTGTAAATATTATGTAAATCCTATATTCCATGCAACCGCAAAATGTAAGAAAACGCTCATAAAAGTATGATGTCAATGTTTTCCAAAAATCTTACGTCATTATTTTCATATTGAAAAAAAATCTTACTTAATAAGATACAATCTTACTAGTTGGCAGGTATGAAATAAGTAGAAGAAAACAGACAATTCGAGTATCCTTTCTTCTTTTTTAATAAGTTTTAGGTCTCGCAGCGAAAGAACAGAACTATATACAATTAATGCAAAACAAATTACGAGGACAGGCACAGGATACATTTTTCAACTCTTATATTGCATGCAAATGGAAATAAAAAACACAGAAAAGGATGATATATTTTGAATATTAAATATGATATATGTTTTACAAAAGCCTTACATTTCATTAAAAAAAATCTTATTTCATTATTTTTATGTTGAAAAAAATCTTACTGAATATAATACAATCTTACTGGGTGGCAGGGATATATATAGACGAGAAGAAAACAAATAGAAGCATCTAAAAAAATCAATGAATGACCAGAAGTAAATAAACAGCATAACTTTATCATTAGTGAAACGTGTTACTTGAATGAAACCAAGTCAGAAATGATGAGGGGCAATACGGTATAAATTCAAAAGTCAAATGTATTATAGGTAAAATAATGAATATTAATCATTCCCGTGTGCCGTGTTCCAATGTTGTTGTTTTTTTAATTCTTAATACCAATAACATTAATACGTATTGTATTAATATCTTAATCATTACCAATCATAATGATTTAAAACTTCATCAATACTCATATTTGCAACATACAGGGATGACATCAACTAATTTTTCAAACAGGTCAAATTTTTGTAAGAGAGGACATTTTATAACAAAGTGGAATCCATTTTCAATTTCAACTTTATTGCAAAGTGGACATGTTCTGCTGTACAATTGGTACGTTGCAGTGTCTACCTTGCTTTATCTGTTTACCCCTCCCCCTCCCCTCCCCCTCTTTCCCTACCCCGTCTCTCTCTCTGTATCTCTCTCTGTATCTCTCTCTCTCTCTCTCCCCCTCTCTCTCTCTCTCTCTCTCTCTCTC
>BQKZ01001097.1:28586-42805 GCA_036244855.1 Temnopleurus reevesii
GGGGGGCGCCAAATTTGAGGTAAGGAAATTTTTTATTTTGCTTGTCAGCTTAGCGGGGAGGGGCGGGGCGCCAAATTTGGGCTCAGCCCCCCGGGTATGAAAATCCTGGGTTCGCGCCTGGTATCGCCTACTGGATGTGGCAATTGTGAGCTTATGTAACGCTTGTATTTTTCGATAGCTTTAAATTATCAATACGAAACTTTCCACATTTTCAAAAACGTTAAATTTTCAATCTGGAAGCGGTAAACATCATTTATCATTATTTTGATGCCCGATTCTGTGGATGTAGTCACTCACTCGGTATCGTCTAATGGATGTAACAATTGTGGGCTTATGTAACGCTTGTATTTTTCCTATAGTGTCACATTTTCAAGGAAATCTTTCCAGGTCTGCTTATTATTATTTGTTTGCGGTAAACATATCTTGTGATTGATGAATATAGGCAAATATATGGCCTTGGGACGATCTTCTCGCGGTGGGCTGATAAATGTCTTCACTTTTTGTCGGCGGCCCCACCCCCATTGCCAATACATGGGGGGGGGGCAAAGGGTAGGACGGGAAGTAGTCCAGTTGAGGACTATGTGTTCTGATATCATCCACCTCTGCATGTTCTCTTACACTGAACAAAGTCCTTACCATCGGGGAGGTGTTACATCAATATTTGTAGCAGAGACAATTAGTCAGTGCTGACAAATTCCTTAATTTTGATTGGATGAGAAGCACTATCGCTGACAGTTGCTATATGGGATATCTGTCGGAAAATGACTCCTTGTCGCTGCGACAAATCTTAATGAAATAACCCTCTGATCGCGCGATCAGAGGTTTCAGAGGGTTATGTAATGAACTCTGTGGTGGAGAGTTGTACAGTCTCTGTGTGTTCAGTGTAAGGGAATATGTGGATGCTATCAGAGCATTCAGTCCTCAACTGGACTAGACAGGAAGGGAAGGCATGAACAGGTAGTCTGCATGCACATACCTTAGACTTTCGGTGTGATACAGGGTATATGCATATTGTGTGACTATACATCACACACATACAGTCTACATACAGTCACATACACTCAGTCTAGGCTTGCTAGACTGAGGGTAGAGCAATGTTGTATATGTGTGATGAATACATACTCTAGCTGTATCACACCGAAAGTCCAGGGTATGTGCTTGCAGACTAATCAGGGGGTTTAGGACGGTAGACTAGTTTGCAGAAATATACCCTTAATCATGTTAATTGGCTTCAGTTTTGCGAAATTTATAGTGCCTATAATCAATACACTGTGGAAAAACGATGGAAGGCTACATGGAAACAGAAAGGGGTCGACATTCGTGAATCGGGTGGGAGGATACAGCCCCCATGATGAAGGTTTGGTGCGGCAAATAATGTTCATTTTATATTTCGAGGAGATGTGGTTTCCATTTAAAAGCTATATTTTCTTGATTTTCTACATTAAGTCTTTAACTTGTGATTTATTTATTTCATTAAAAACATTAAAAAAAACAACATACAGACAATAACATGGAAGAGAAGGGTCTTTTGGTGTACGACTACGAACACAACTGCAAGAATCTGAGCGGTAACTGCAACGGTCACGGACGTTGCGTCGAGAATGACCGTTCGCAGTGGGAATGTAAATGCGATGCCCTTTACAGCTTGAGGGCGGGCAACTGCTACTAGACGTATCATTAGGGTGAGTTTATGCCTTTCAAATGTGATCACACATTGCGAGTAAATACTATTGTAAATGTATCTGCCTTGCGTTAATTCCATTTATGTAACGCTTCCCCGCATAGAAATACACAGGACAGACCCTTGACCAACGCAAAATGCTTTCGGATCATGCGCTCGACGTGCGTGTACGTAGGCGTGTGTCAGCCAATCATATGTCCTGGGTGTTTCATTGGCGGCCTGCATTAAGTTGTATCCTTTTCACGAATGTAAATATTTAAACTTCCAGTTTACATTTTACAAAATTTCTTAGAAAAGAATGGGCTGAAATGTTGATTTGTGAAAAAAAAATATCAACTGTCTGTCAGATCATAAATACTTTCTAAATGTTAGAAGGTATACATAGCCTAAACTATAAGCTGTCAAAATATCAGGCTTCAAAATCAACGTTAAGTGCTCCAAACAGACAGCTTTATTTTAAATTTAAAAAAATAAATAAATGTGTCGCAATGTTTTTAAGGATATTTGCAAAAATGTGCAAATAACATGAATCATAGTTTCAGTTCTTGACGAACAATTTTTTAAATATGTGAATCGTTTAATCATACATTATCGTTTATTCCTCCTACCCCTCTTCTTCTTCTTCTTCTTTTTCTTCTTCTTCTTCTTCTTCTTCTCCTCATCCTCTCTCTTCTGCTTCTACTTCTGTTTCTTCTTTTTCTTCTACTTCTTCTTCTTATTCTTCTTCTTCTCCCCTCCTTCTTTCTTCTTCTTCTTCTTCCTTCTCTTCTTCTTCTTCGTCTTCTACTTCTTCTTCTTTTCCTCTTCTTCTTCTTCGTCTTCTACTTCTTCTTCTTCTTCTTCTTCTCCTTCTTCTTCTTCTTCCTCCCTTCTTTTCCCCACATAGTCTGAGCTGACCACGGTACACGTATACTTCGTCTGTTCGTTCAGAAGACCAGCTGCAGGAAATATACTCATGATAGGACTTGTTCATATTGCCAAACTTTTTAATTAGGAATGGGTGTTTATTGGGATATTTTTTTTTTACTCCTTTACTCCTTAATGCATACATGACATGGAGCCTGTAACATAACAGAGATACGATTGATAAAAAAAATATAATGGTATCTTTATGATACACGTGTTGCCATAGACGTACGATTATTATTTATCGTAAGTTTGATTGCATCTTTTTTATGTTACAGGCCCCTGGTGTTGCTTGTCAATACAGGGGCCTGCAACCGAAAGGTTAATCGTATCTCTTTGATATACATTTTGCCATAGACATACGATTAATATTTATCGTAAGTTTAATTGTATCTGTTATACGATATTACAGACCCCAGACGATAAGTCAAAAAGGAGAAATCATAAGAAGATTATAAACATTCGTTTTGGGTAATAATGATTTCAAGTTTAGGTCACAAACCCAAAATTTACTGAATCTGAAAACAAATTATTCTTGAACTTTGATAAACTCCTTCGGATTATGATTACCACAAAACTTTCTAAATAAAAGTAATTAAATCGTTCTCTTTAATTATATACTTTCTAAAAGTTTTAACGCCTATCACTTTGAAATTTGAATACTTCTTACTAACTTTGGTGATTCTCTAATTTTTAATAGAGATAAAGAGAACTGCTGAAAATGTTTTTCTATAAGATAGAGACATGTGCAGTAAAATGAAGTCAATAAGAGCTCATTGGCTTTCGATCCTAATAGAATCTTAATCATAAGCGAAATGACTGTTTCTAATTATTTTGTTCACGACATATCGCTCTCCTGGCTTAAACAGAAATGAACTTACAGAATTAAATGCATAAAGTTACAAATGTTTTGTTGTGTGTTTCAATTGGACTTCATATCAGGTGGATATTTTATTGAAGATTCAGGACGATAGAACATATTTTGTGTTTGATTCCAGAACTTTTGATGCAGCAGGGCTCTGAAAATATGACAGATACATGAGAAGAAACAGAAAAAATATTCTTCATCAAATCTGATCATTACTATCCTGCCACTGTTTGCCGTTTGTCGCTGAGATTTTTTTTTGATAAAAATATTCACTAACATTGTCACAAATCCTTAAAGGGGAACTTCACCCAGACATTGATGTGCGCTCAGTGGATCATCAAGAAAAATACAATGGTTAATCTGTGAAAATTTGAGCAAAATCCGACAATCCATTCAAAAGTTATGAATTTTCAAAGTTTTTATTTACACCCCACATGGGCTCCTCAAATGGGCAACGTATAGGCACAAAATGGCTGCCAACATGGAGAAGTCTCCATTCACTTTGTACACAGAATTTCACATTTTCTTCTTTTTCTAGAAAAGTAGACACAAGTGTACTTTTCTCTTCAGGTATGATATGGACATTTTGATTCTGCATGTATTTCGGAATGAATTTCGTTGATTTACTGTATATTTTGCTCGAAAAAGAAGAAAATGTGAAATTCTGTGTACAAAGTAAATGGAGAGTTCTCAATGTTGGCAGCAATTTTAGGGTCTGTATGTTGCCAATTAAAGGAGCCAATGAGGGGTTTAAATCAAAACTTTGAAAATTCATAACTTTTGAATGGATTGTTGGATTTCGCTCAAATTTTCACAGTTTGATCATTGTATTTTTTTCCATCCACTGAGCGCACATAAATGTCTGGGTGAAGTTCCCATTTAAATTGCCAATACATTAGATATTTAAAAATCCTTAATTTTCACGCAAATATGCAATTACTTTTAACATTTTAACATGTATTTTGTCGATGGAGAGTCAATTTGGTTACATTATTTCATTGGAATGTTTCAAAGAGAGAATTAAACAATTCATTGTTGCAAATCCAACAATCCATTCAAAAGTGATTGGATTTGCTGCAAAATAATTGCTGTCTTATATTTCGAATCGTGCATATTCCTCACGGTGAGCAGATAAAAGACTGGGACGAAGTAAGCAGCATTCACAATATCTTCATGATCACAAAGCAAAGACCCGGGTGCTACCCTCGTTCAACATTTTCCACGAAATATATAAAGATGGAAATTAATTTTGTGTTCATTTAGCTAATGTTGATGCTTAGTTTGTTTTCTTTGTCACAGGCCTTTTCCCTTCTGCTCACAGTAGTTTGGCTCACATTGAGAGCCGAAAACTTAAAAAAAGAGTCTACCCCAAAATAATGTTTTTTTTTACCAGGAGCAGAAAAAAATTGGTGAACAGAACAAAAGAAGTTTGAGGAAAATCGGGCAAGTCATAAAAAAATTATGGATTTTTAAACATTTTGAAAAATGAGCAAATCAGTGACAATTTGATGACATCACGGGTGCATAACTAAAAAGAGTATATTCTTTATAATTATGGTGCAAAATTCATAATTTCTACAGAAAGATACAAAGTTTGTATGAGTGTAAATATGCTAATAGGGGATCTACATTTCTATCACGAAGATATCTTTTAGTTACAGTTTTGAGAAAATCATATTTTTTGGGGAAAAGTAACATTTTATAACACTGATATGAATATAATTAGTGGTTAATTGTGCATCTATGACGTCATCGATTGCCAATTTGTCTAAATATTGAAACATTCTTATTTTTCTCATCTGATTATTCTGCTCCTGTTGAAGAAATATAATTTTTGGGTAGACTCTTCTTTTAAGGTTTCAGAAACTTCGACAGAAATACGGAAGCTTAATCAATTCATGCGTTCAGCACAAAGGCGAGTTATTCAACTCGCCAAGGCGCTTTGTTTGGGTAAAAAAGGCGGAAAGGCGACTTGCACAACTTGACTTGGCACCATGTTTAAGACGCGAAGGCGACTTGGACAAACTCGCCTTCACGCTGCACACTAATTTAATTTCGGTATTTCGGCTCTCATTGCGACCCTAACTATTGTCTATGGCTGCAATTATCATGTCACGGGACACACAGGCTAATAATATTAGAGAATGAAAAAAATGTATTCAACTGTCAAAATTGCTGTTTTTAAAAACTTTGGGCTGGAGAAATCTTGCTTCGATTAGACAAAAACGAACCGATAAAAAAGGGTCAATAAGAAAGTTATGAACAATTCAATTACATTAAGTCAACAGTGACTTTCATGCAAATTGGCACATTTTGGTCAATGTGATATGACGTTTGTCATGCACTTCTCTGCAAGTATAGTAGTTTATTATATCTTAATGTTTTAAAACCCCTCTTTTTCAAACCTTTAACGCAAGGAATGTTTTTTTCATCGATGTTTGAATCGATTCTTCAGACAGTGCAACACTGTCTGAAGAATTAAAAAAGAAACCGGTAACAATGAAACAAAATTGTTTCTGCCGATTTTTTTTCTTTCTGTCTTTAATTCATTTTTTCTTTTATTTTTTATCTATAATAATTAAAGCGTATTCTTATCAAAAAACAATAATAAGCTATAACAAGATACCAGTCGAGAAGTGCCAAGCATACGTCATAACACGTGACCAAATTTTGCCAATTTGGATTCTGGACCAACCCCTCCTGCCATCTCTCTTTTCATGATCACTATTCAACGATACACCCGCTCCTTTCTATCCTCCTTCAGGTGAAAACAATTTTATCAGGGTTCCGTAGCATAAAGATCAGTCAATCGTACCGTTTGATATCAATCGAAATTCTATGGGAAATCATGTACTAAAGTTTGTGATTGATCGCAAAAGTGACTGTATCTCTTTTATATTACGAGCCCCAAGATAAACCAATAGTGTGGGGGCGATGCTTGAAGTTTGGAAGAAGAAAAAGAGGGGGGTGGGTCTTCAGTCGCGAAGGGTATGCCCGTACCCCCCCCCCCCCCCCAATTACCATCTCCCTCTTCACCTCCTCCCCAAAATTTAAATCCTCTCTTTTTCATTACCGGCCCTTCGTGCACCCCCAGAAAAAAAAACCTTCTTTAGGGCTCTCCCCCTCTTTCCATTTTCTACTATTACTATCCCCTCTTTAGCCACCTCCTCATTTCCTCCATTTCCACCACTACTATCCTCCAATCTTTATCCCTCTTCCCCCCAACTCCCACTTCTACCACTATCATCCTCCAGTCAATATCCCTCCCATAACTCCCATTTCCACCACTACAACCCAGTCTTTATCCCTCTTCCCCAACTCCCACTTCTACCACTACCATCCTCCAGTCAATATCCCCTCTAACTCCCATTTTCACCACTACCATCCTCCAGTCTTTATCGCTCTCCCTCAACTCCCACTTCTACCACTACCATCCTCTAGTCAATATCCCTCCCATAACTCCCATTTCCACCACTACCATCCTCCAGTCTTTATCCCTCTCCCCCCAACTCCCACTTCTACCACTACCATCCTCCAGTCTTTATCCCTCTCCCTCAACTCCCACTTCCACCACTATCATCCTCCAGTCTTTATCCTCTCCCCATACACCCTTTCACCTTCTCTCTCCACTTTCCTCCCTTTTCCACAATTACCACACAACTCTTCACCCCTCCCCATAACTCTTCCTCTGCCCATTTCTCCCTTTCATACCTTTACCCCCCCCCCCCCCTTAACCCCTAGACCCTCTCTCTCACTCTCTCCTTTCTTCGCTTTTCTAGCACTACCATGATAAAAGATGCAATTTATGAAGCGCACGTATCCAGTCTGCAGAGTGTTAAAGGCACTTTGCATTATTATTACCCTGGTTTTAGCCCGGCGTACACCAGCGCACATGGCATTTCAAGCAATAAATATTCCTACCAGGTACCCTTTCACCTCACCTGGGTTGAGTGCAGCCCTCTTTACCCCCAGACCCTTTCACCACCCCCTCTCTCTCTCTCTATCCTTCTCTCTCTCCCCTTCCCTCTCTCTCTCTATCCCTCTCTCTCTCTATCCTTCTCTCTCTTTCTCTCTCCTGTCTTCCATTTTCTACCATTACCTTTCCGCTCTTCACCCTCTCCATAAAAAGGCTGCATATTCTGTCCCTTACCCATCTCCTTTCTCTTTCTCCCTCCATCTCTCTCTTTCTCGCTGCCATTGATAAAAACATTGGCAAATCAATAACATCAATAACATTAAAATATTGTTCAAAGGAGAGACAAACAATTTGTTCCTTTTCAATTTGCATTTTAATTTCTAATTATCAATTTGACTTATTCACGATTCATAACTCCTCGGTCCAAGTGCAATGAAAACCATTTCATTTTCACTGGAATAAACAATGTACAATACAATCACTGTTTAACAAAACAAAATAGCATAATATGATCAGGACCGGAAGAGTTCAACTCATTTCCAGTCTCTGACATGTACATTAATGTATAAGGAACCTGTTCCATAAAACTTGTCCCCTGCTTACTGTCCTAATAATTTCATCGGAATGGCTAAACGCCAACAATTTATACTAAGCTACAAGAAAATAATAAGCTTAGGAAATTCTTTCATTTAATTGGCTAATAAATAGCATACAATCAAAATCACAAATCAAGAAACTACTACACGCCCCGATATCATTTGATTTGCTGAGAAGAGCTCAATTGAAATAGAAGTTTTATGAAACAGGGCCCAATGCCACCTCTGTATAACTCATGCTCCCAATATTTGCTTCAGATACAATGTAATAGCAGAGATGCCAACGATTCTGTAATAAGCGTGGGCTGTTTTTTTATATGAATTCAAGATATTCATCACCAGTGAGTGACTGAGAGTATGGTGATAGTTATCACGTTTTTCTTGCTTTCATTCAGCCAAAGTGTTATTCGTATTCTAATTTTCAAGAGCGGTCGACATTTCTGTCAGAGTGAACCTTGTCTAGGTCGACCTTAGTTTGCAAGCACATACCCTAGACTTTCGGTGTGTGCATGCGCAGAGCATGATACAGGGTATGCATTGTGTGACTACATCACACACATACAGCATTGCTCTGTCCTCTGTCTAGGTCTTGGGGAGAGCATGCAGACACACAATGCGACACACAATGCATACCCTATATCACTCTCTGGGTATGCGAACAACGAAACCCAAGAGTCTGTTCTGGCAGACTAGGTCGACCTTGTATGCGTCGAAAGTCATATCAAGTCTTCTTCTCTTTATATTCTATTATTTTTACCCCTCATAGATTATTTCTCCTTCCAAACAATTTCACCAGGGCAAAATTGACTGGATATCAATGATAGAAATGAAAGAAGAAAGGGTTTGGGAGAGCTACCCTGATTATGCACCAGTAATGATTGAATCTTATTGATCAAGAAGTAAACAACATTATTCAAAATTGACAGTAATATAGAATGACAAAAGTAGATTTGCATTTAAAAAAACACAAGGGTATATGGAGAAACACTACCACCTACAGCAGAAGAATTTGCAGACAATGCTGTATTCAGAATGGAAAATGCAATATTTCCAGCTCTCGATGAGATATTGTTAATGAGTTAAGTACTAAGTAGCAGTGAATTATCATTGCTAATCTCATAAATATATAATTCAGGGGAATTCCAACCTAAAAATAAAATAACAGTAATATGATGTTAATTAATTCCTTTGTCATATCTTAAATTCACAATTTTGCGCAAAAATGTACTAATGTACTAACTAAAAGTTCGAATGAACTCAAACAAAACAAATATTATGGTACATAAAAGCATCCTGACTTTCAGACATTTCATTTAAAACATAAACAAGATGCAATTTTCTGTAATGGATTTTACAAAACATTGTGCTTCATGGAGTTTGTGCCAAAATTCATTTTTATATATATATTACTGTTATATAGAATGTACCATAAAACCAGAAAGTTTTTCAAAAAGAGTATACTTCGTTTACATCAAAGTCTGCTCATAGAAGATAGAGTTTTATACTAGATTTTATACTAGAATATACAATGAAATATAATGTTTTGAATGAACTCTAATCAATTGAATTCAATGTATTGAACATTTGCAAGAATTTTCCCTAAAGATTACCCACTATACAAGTAATGAATTTGATCATCTAATACAATATTGCATTTCTTTTTTCATCACTTTGAATGGCATAAAAATCAAGTAAAAAATAAAAACATTACCGAAGGCAATTAGCCATGGAATAAAAAAATTCACAACTCATAGTTTAAATTGACCATTTTTCATTTTTCTTTGTTCTATTATTATTAATATTCCAGCTCTTTATAATGTTTCAATATTTGTTCCTTCGGATGGACCTAGGTGAGATATCATCATC
The DNA here is from genome assembly GCA_036244855.1 of Temnopleurus reevesii. Lineage (NCBI taxonomy): Eukaryota > Metazoa > Echinodermata > Echinoidea > Temnopleuroida > Temnopleuridae > Temnopleurus > Temnopleurus reevesii. The sequence continues at coordinate 38,420 of BQKZ01001097.1, forward strand.
ATCGTTTATCTGAATTAATTGAATCTTAACAAGATCATTGCAACAATTGTTGTAGGTACATGTATCGTAAAACCAGAAAAAAATATAAACCATTTAATTCATTTACACCTAAGCTACAATACAAGTCCTTGTGTTCAAAGTGAAAACCCGAATGGGACGTGATTTGAAAAATAATGGTCATCAAATGATTTGTTAAAATAATTGGTTAAACATACACTGACACCTATGTGGATTCTACCAATATAAAATTCTACACAGTATTTATGGCTATTTTTCAGGGAAATAATTTACTTTTCATATATTTTTTGACACGTTTTTCAACACTCTACTGTACAGGTCTATGTGAAAAAGTTGCAAAACAAAACATTTTTGTGTAGCAAATTGCAATGCGATATCAGGAAAATCATTTTGTTTTTCTTGATTCACCTTAAAAGTAATTCATAAAAACCAAACTTTCTTGTCTGACATAAAAAATGAACATATTTGACAGTACTCAGATCAAATATCCAGGGACATATTTGTGCACTAAAAAAATTCTCCTATCATCTAATGGCATGAAATAATTATGGCACTGAATTGAAAGAAATATTTGCTTATGGTGGACAATGGCACACCTGCCAAATTATAAAGATTCTTTACTTGATTTCTAATAAATAAAATAGGATAAATGAATGACAAAGGGTGTTCAATCGGGCATGTGGGGCCTCCATGGTATTTTTGCCCTGAAATCTTTTTTTTCTAAGATAGTCCCATTTACATGAAGATTAGAGAGAGTAACTGCTTGTAACTGCTTGTAAATCTTGTGCAAATTGTTTATGATTTTGACCATCATCTGGAAATTTTTACTTTTCTATATTTACATTTACTACTGGAGATCTCTTTGGACCATATTGCNAAAAAATAGGATTTTAGGATGGCCTCTCTGTCACAGGTATTGCTTTTGTTGTATGAAATAGATACATGATTTAATATGTACACTAACATGTCTACATGTAGCAGTCAAATTCACACATTTACAGTTCAGACTTGTTCTACTCATAACGGAAACTGACTGAAAGTTTTTTTTATCATGAATTTAAATTTTCTATTTTTTAATGAATTTGGTAGTTCATGGGGGGCCGGGGGGATGACATCAGATATATGTGTAAGTTAGAGGACCAGTAAAATTACTAAAATGATTGAAGTCACCTACATGTATGAATTTGTATAGTAGGAAAGTTCATAACAAACCATTAAAAGAGATTCCACAGTATACTTCACAGAATATAAAGATTATCAAAGTCCACATATAAGACATCATTGGACTCATTCTTGGCGGCCTCGTTCTTTCCAGCAGACAGTGTCTTTTCAGCATTTGGTCAACGATAAGCTGATATTTTGAACCACCATGGCTGAAGGTCAAGACCAACGTCTCATGGAAGGAATGACATGCCCTATCTGTCTTGACCCTTTCAAGGAGCCTACCCTACTCCGGTGCGGCCACACATTCTGTAAGACCTGCCTTGAGGCGCATGACGAGATGCACACCTATCGTTTGCCGCTAGATCTACTGGAATGCCCGGTCTGCCACAAACGTACGAAGCTTGACGAAAATAGAATCTCGGGTCTCTCCTCGAACTATGCTCTGATCAGTGTGCAAGATGGACTTCAGGAAAGCGCTGATGGCGGCCCGATTCCGAAGACCTGCACGTTGCACAAGAAATCTGAAGTCCAGAACATTTTTTGCAAGGCATGTAAGACTTTTATTTGTATTTCTTGTTTCATCAATGACCACCAAGGTCACAACATCGCAAAGAGAGAGGTTCTAGAAGAGGAGATACAGGAGAAGAGAGATGCTCTTGTCGAGGAGAGTAACAGAAGGAAACCTCAAATTGAACATTCACTGAAGGAAGCAAAGCTGCAAAAGCAAAAGTTGAATCAACATCTTGACAATATGCATGTGGCAATATCGAATGCTGCGTCCCAAAAAATTGCAACTATCCGTGAGAACATGAAGAGACTCTTAGGAAAGTTGAGCAATGTCAGAGGAGCTGCAGTAAAGCAATCGGATCACAGTATTGCTCATCATAATCGACTACTCGAGAACATCAAATTACCGGATGAAATGTTAGATCAGAATATATCTCGGTTTTCTGATGATGATGTTCTAATCAAGCATTATCTTCTTTGTGTGGAGTTTGAAAAGTCTTTGAAGAAATGCGATGCTGTGATGCCTATGCCTGAGGTGCAAGCGGCATTGGAATCTAAGTTCTGCTGTGCCGGAAAAATGAGGCTTGACGTTGGTTGCATAGAGTATAAAGGAGCAGCTGCAGGTGCTGCTATTTTCCAGGGGCCGTCGATATCTGCAGCCACCAACATCCCTCCAGAGCCTTTGACGTCTGCAGGTCTTGCCAATGCACCGGCAACTCCGACTGCAGGAGCTTATGCTGCAGGTTCAGCAGAGGAAAGTGGAGCAGCAAGTTCCAGTGAACAAGTCGGGATGAATGCTATGATGACAACATCAGGGGAATTTGAGCCACAAGTTCAGGAAGAGGCTGTTCTAGGTGTACCACGCCAAAACGCCAAAATCAGAGTAAAATTGTAATGTCTGCAATTTCCTTCATCCATCCAGTTTCTGCTAATTTCGAACAAAAGTTCATAAGTTCAATAATGAAGCCATCAATGAAAATAACATCTGATCCAAACAGCATTGAGTTCCTGCAAGGCACTGCTCGCTCCGACAGCAGCTCTATATCCTACACCTACAAAATATCTGTCGCCATAGCAACCAAACATTTGTGAAGATGACAGTTGGAACCTGGGTTTCACACGTGCAGATGTGGACAGTTGGTGGCATCTCAGAATTACACGTCAAGAGTATACACATTGCTTTCCTAATCTTGGAACATTCATCGGCTAAGTGGTTGTAAATATTCATGTCAAACCAGAGGGGTGTTAGTTAAAATCCCCCTTTCTGACGTTCCTTCTATAAGTAAATCATCTACAGTTTGCTCTACTCTATCCAGGCGAGGTAAATTGTTACGCGTAGGAAATGATCCTTGAACGCTTTCAGCATCAAATTCATCACACATGCGAGTGCGAAAAATACAAAGAGAGCACTTTATGACATTGTGATTAAGAACAGTGTTGTAATTGTTATAGTTATACTAGTTACTGTGATGTTTTGTAAAACGTTGATGTCATGCCAGCATTACATTGCTGCAAATGCTGAACCTTGTGGCGCTCCAGGATCCCATTCTGCTTTTCCAAAATAAAGGAATTCAACTAAAGACGAAAAGAAGTGAGGTGGCCTCGACGCATCATATATTGCCATTACATGTCCAATGACGAAGCAGTCGAGGGTAGCAGAGCAGGAAAGAAACAATGCGAGGTGGAACTGAGCAGAGCGACAGTACTTTACACACAGAGGGCCCTGCCTCAGCTTTCTTCTAAGAATGTGATCTCTGGATTGTAGGTTTCCTATTTGAAAAAAAATAAAAGAAAATATAGCAATGAATATTATTTACAAATGAAAAGTGTTGTGACAAGAAAACCAAAGGATCCCATTCACATCTTACTCATTGTGTTCATCTCCTTCGACAAGAAATTCATTCACATTATGCTGCACTCAACCCAGGTGAGGTGAATATGCACCTGACGGGAATATGACTTCCTCAAAATGCTTGCAAGTTGGTGTATGCTGGGCTGAAGCCAGGATAAATACCAAATCACCTTGCGCATTCTGCAGAGACGATACATGTCTCCATTAATTGCATGTATTATCATTAACATCCATATGATCGAGAATAGCATAGATAATGGACCAGTCTGCATAACTTTCCGATCCATGTTCCACCTAATTTTATTTTCTGCAACATTTTTGGCAAAAATTTACCAAAACACATTCATTTCTTATACAATATTTTATGCATTATGTTTGTTACCATATCCCACATCTTATCTGGTAATAAAGTAAAAAATTATCACAGATTTTTTTTTCAAATTTAGTGAGGATATTATTAATGATAATTAAATATCGTTGGTTTTTAATTGAACAGGACTTACATTTGATGCCATGTAAATATGATGTTCCCAGACACTACCTAGACTCTCTGGGTTCTGTAGATATTGGTCTTCCTTCAACTCATAGATTTCATACGCACATTTCATCTGAAAGATGAAGGAGGTTATGGAGGATGAAGATAAATTTAAAAAAAAATTGTACACTTGTACTTTTATCATCACTAGCACCAGCATCCTCCTCACCATACATTGTAGTTGTCACAACCATTTATACTATCTTCTTCACCATCACCATCATCTTCACCAACATCATCACCATCATCATCATTATCATCATCTTCACCATCACCATAAATGACTACCATCCTCCTCCTCCTCCTCCTC
>BQKZ01001097.1:43059-55458 GCA_036244855.1 Temnopleurus reevesii
CACCACCACCACCACCACCACCACCACCACCACCACCACAACCATATCATCTACATCATCACTATCACTATCAATTTTCTCAACATCATTGTGAACATCATCTATCATCCATCTATCCATCCATCTATCCATCTACCCACCGTCCCTTCCGCTCATCCTTCCATCCACCCATCTATCAAATAATATTCACTCACCTGTTTTGCACATTTTAAAGGAGGCATCCTTCCAACATTGGTAGCTAATCCCGGGCATAGGACACTTGATATAGGCAAGAGACCGGTTTTACTTGTGTTTGCATTGTGCTTTTGTACTGTGGAGGGAAACGGACAAAAACAATATTACTTGTGGTATGCTTCTGAGCTCGACATAAAAAAATATATGGGTTCAGATACCTAAATCTTTTATCTTTTTGCAAGTAACTTGTAAGAAGAGGATTTGGAGATCTGAGAATATCTTTGATTGTTTGGAACAAAGTACAAAGCCATTGTGCACCCATCTCAGTCTGATGACACAATTAAAGGGGAACTTTTATGACACTGTATATAAACATTTTCTGATTTATCTTTTCAATATGCATCCATATCCACCACCCATTTCATCCCTTTTTATTTCATAGAGGTGAAAAATCAAGAAATGTCATTGATGTTTGGAACGCCCCTCAAAAACGGACCGCGGGTGGTCCGATGGGTTGGGACATCGATCTGTCAATCATGATGACGTCATATACAGACATTGCTGAGCATGAACCGGCATTTGCGTGTGTCACTCTATGCATTTATGATATTGTTTGGCGCCAATTATACCCGCGATATGAATATATTTTTAATATGCGGGATATGGCGGATTCTTCAGAATTTGAGGAAAACAGTTAGTCAAGTCCTGACTCGGATTTCGAGGAGGATATTGAACGAGAAAGAGAAATATTAGGGGCACAATCTTACATGTTTGAGTATGTGGTTATGACGCAGGACTGGATATGACGTCACAGACCCCGTCTGTCAATAGATATGTTGTAGAGGGGGTATTTCTGGGAGGCGGGGCATAGCTCTCGGACCCAGATAAAAATGTTGATGGAAAAATATTTTTTTTAATAGTAAGAGGCGTATGTTTTGGAGGAAAATGGAATTATTATGTAAATACATATGTAATCTTCAATATATCAGGATATAGGGCATCATAAAAGTTCCCCTTTAAATATCCACAAATATTGGGGATTAGACAAGATGACAGAGTTCCTCTACAAGCAGACTTACAGTTGCATCTTTGTGCATCATGTGCAAAAAAATTAGAGAACTTGCATTACAGTGTTTTGCTTATCTGAATCATTTGTTGATGTCTACCCATTTTTCTACCCTTTTGCAAAGCATAAGAGTAACAAAAAAGTACATTGATATGTATTGTTCACACTCTACGAAACACTGAGGAATGACTTATCTCTGGTCAAATATTTAATAAGCATAAGCATAAGCTTGTCATAAGAATTATTTCATACGTATTTGAGAATATGAATGGTCATGAAAAGGACCTACCCACTCTTCATGCTCATGGAAATGTCGAGAGTTGGTAGGTCCTTTTCAGAACCACTCACATTTTCAAGAAAAATAACCTGTACCGGAAAGAATTCTACTTCTTATTCATCCACAAGTGAAACAAAAATTCACAAAAAATCACAAAATTTGACCATTTACCTGCTAAAATAACTGCTCTAAATGCTAAGTATGCGTTGACACTGTCTGAAACGTCCCTTGGTACCCTCATGGTAGGGGCTGATATAAGGTACTTGATAGGGGTGCCTTGGTTGAAGCCTTCCCAGGAAGTCTTTTCGGTGTTGCCCCAGAATTGTTGACATGTTTGGATAATGATGGCATCACCCTTAAAACAAAAGGTAAATATATATATATAAAAATTAGTATATTAAACACAGAAATCCATAAAATAGTTGTGCAACATATTTGATAATTTGAAAAATTTTACTTATAAAATTGTAATCAATTTCATATACATGTATCTTGTTGACAATAACGACAAGGTGGTAGCGAATTGATTCTTCAGGAAAAATTTGATTTGTAATATGAACATGATCAAGAAAATAGATACAGACAAAAAGTTTCATTATACCATAAACAAGTGATCTAAATACCTGTACATTACAAATTATTTCTTATTCTAGAATTTATAATTTTTCATAATATAAGCTCAGGTTTCTTATTTGATACAACCGACCTCAAAATAATTGAAAGTTCAATGCAGAATATAGAAAGATCAAGAACGTTTCTTTGTTTTTCACAAGTTGTGGTCTTTGTCTCAAATGCTTGAGGCCATTTTGACTTCATTTATTTATATATTGATATGTAAAGTTTTCAATATGTCAGCATTTGTAATCATCATCATCATCTCACGTCATTACACACAACGGTTACCATTTCCCAATGTCCAATGCATTACGAAGATAAAAACTCACCACTAAAAGCTCTCCATCCTTCTCTGTCATGATCATCTCTTGTAATCTATTCATGCTACAAATAATTAGAAAGAAAGGAACATTTAAGGAGAGTAAAACTGATATATTTCAGTGATATCCAAATTATGAACATAATAACATGGATGTTATGTACAATTTATGTCTTACTAGTAACGCTTTCACAAGGCCGAAAAAGATTGTTTGGTTGTCTTGCAGATGCAAAATGTACTATGAGCTTATGTGAGTATAGTTCCTTCATAAATAAATAAATAAATAAATAAAATAAAAACATGCTCGTTCTATCATTTCGTTTTATCCCTCTATGTCAACTTGATTGAGAGAAGGGTGTCAGTGTATGGCTTCTAAAGCTTGGTGTACAGAAATAATAACAAAAATATTCAATAAAATATTGTACAAATAAACATGAAAGACTGAAACCCGTACATCCTGAAAAAACATGATTTTTAGGAAATCATTGGTTTCCTGTTTCACAAGGACAATCAAACTGAATTATGAATTTGAACAGAAAGATGTCAACCAAATATACAGGATATAGGTTTATATCGAAAAAAAATGAAGATTAGACTACTTACAGTTGCCAACCAAAATGTCTGGAATATGCAAGATCTATGCCCCCATCCATGTAGCCAAAGCTATTTGCTGGAGAGACCTGTGAGAGGGGAAGAAAATATGTTTTGAAAATCTGTTTAAAAACATATCCTACTTGTGGGTAATTCTTCAAAATGTTACATCTGTTACGCCAATTTCTTGATAATTATTCATTGAATTTCACTGAAATTCTATACATACAAAACAGATAGATCTATTACACAAAAACTAAATTTTAATGCACTTCAAAGAACAGTTGTCACAAAATTGGCCTAGAAAGCAAGACAATTTTGTGAAAATAAATTGTCAACATTTAAAGTTGCTTTTCCCCTTCATTACTGGCTTGTTGACCCCTAGAAATCCTATTGCCGCTAACATTTCTACCCAATGTTGAGGTAACCTCTCTGCAGGACCAAAGGTTGTTAACCACAGCTGAACATGGAATGGGAATACTAACTAGTATATGTAGGGTCAAATACATTGAAATGTTCCCTACTCCTTTAATATAAGAACTGACCTAACTTTACATGCCAGCAGAATTGTCTGAGTTTAATATTAAATCAAAGAAAGTTTTCAGTTTCAATATCAATCAAAATCTATCTCCACTTACTATTGCATCTGCTGCGGGAGCATTCTTGAAAATATCACCCTCTGACACCTGTTAAGATAAAAATGTGTCACATTATTATTCATATTTCAGTTTCAGCCTAATTTATTTCTAAATAAATATCTACAATAAACAAGATCAAAATACTTACAACAAAGTAAACTGAAATTGCATAATTACACATACAATCAATCAAATTGTGGTGGAAGATAACAGAGGCCAAAATGGTCTTTCGAGGCCTACACCTAAAAATAGTGAAATAAACATTTCTTGTGCTTTCTAATTATTGCTTCAATGGAGGCACCTATGGCCTACGTGATTTATTGTTATTTGTTCTTTGTGAATGAAAGGTTGTTAAAAAATTAAGATCAGGACATTTTATAAGGGTCAGTCAGAGAAAAATAACCAAACGAGGGGGGGGGGGGGGGGTCATCAAGACTGAATGAACAATGCAAGGGAAAATTTCCACTTGGCATGTAATATTAATGGTGTTTGTACAATATCAACAAAAGACTATGAATAGTAAATATAAGTTTTAATATGGGCTTTCCAATTATTTCCAAATGAAGGCAAAAATGCTATGAATCAGATTATACTAAGATATCTAATCTAATGCCGGATGATAGCACTGTGATTGATGAAATTGAAAATGGAGAGACAACAGGTGTGCACTTTAAAGCCCAAGTATAGTTTTGGTAAAGATGAAAAAATGTGAATTTGGGGGATGTTTATCATTACATGTAATTCTTATACACATTTTAAGACAATAGCATATTTTTTTTACGAACTGATTCTTTTAAAAATTTGAATTTGAACGTTAAATCATATTTAGCGCCCTCTCTTGGTTATAACATTATTTTGCTCTTTATCGAGCATATACAAAATTATTTCCGAGATTTCACAATAAAATGATATAGAGATATACACAACAATTAAATTCTGACATTTTCATCCAATTCTGAGCATGGGAAGTTATCCTTTATCAAGAAAGATAATATTGAAATGCACCACACTATTTCAATTTGCACATTTTAGGTTATAGCTTTTCCCAAACTCGTTCATTTTTTTGCACAATCTTTTGTGCAATGTGTTTATGATACTATATATCATTTCATATAGATTTGAAGACAAAATCTGGTGATAAAAATATTTGCTTTTACCCAAACTGTACTTGGGCTTTAAATACGGATAAGTTCAAAGTTTATCATATTTGATAGAAAATGATAATTAATTTATGCAACATCAAACCTTAACAAGGCAAAATTTCATGTTTTAAATGATCTGAAGTTGAAATTCACTCAGTTAGGTACTCTAAAATTCAATTGAAAAAAAAATCAAAGTTTTCATTAAAGCAATGCATTGTGTAATACAGCCCTGAGAGAGAAATTAGAGAAAGGAATTACAATCAACAGAGTGTATTAAAGGCTGGTTCCAAAACTAATTAAATTCTCAATCCCTTTGCCATAAACATAGATAGAATAGTACATGTATGTAGTATCAAAGTCCACAAAAGTGCATTTGCATGGTGGAAGGTCCTGGGTTCAATCCCACAATAATAATAAATACCAGTGATTAATAAGAAGCTAAATCCACTACAATTTGGTGCTCAAGGCGATGCAAAATGAGATTGGAAAATAACACCGAATAGCATAGCAAGATATCATATTCACCATGCTTCACTATTAAACCCTACATGATACACTTGCGAGAATCTATTCTTTGAAAGAGTATACATTTGTGTACAACACCACTCTAATAAAGCTACACATACTAAACGATGAAAACATGCTCATCAAAACGTCGAGAGTGGGTAGGTCCTTTTCAGGACCACTCACATTTCCAAGAAAGATAACTCGTTTGTACCGTGAAGCATTATTCTCATACTGCAATAATGTTACATTGTGTGCATTAAAGAGCACGTAAGATAAGTGTTTACAAACTGTTTATTATTAGTAGATGTATGAATATCATGATCTGTTACATCCACACAGACCTTTCCACTACATTATGTTTACCTAGCTCTACAGGTATTTGTAATGTACCACTCGGCACACTTGACCCTGTGATAATCCCAGGTGTACTAAACAATGTGTATTTATTACACCTTGGAACATACTTGATACATTGTACATTAACACAACAAGCACATACCAAGTGCATGACATACACATTCATGCTTTGTGCCACTCCCCCTACACTGGCAAAAGGAAGGAACTCTAAAAACAGTTTTTTTTAAGAAAAACCAAGAATACATGTTTTCTAACACACTGCCTTCTATGAGTTCCTCTATTTTGATGTTCTCTTTATTTCAATATTCCTATAGACATTTTGAAAAGCATGAGTCATTTGACCTAGATTTCTTAACAGTACTGCATAAATGGGCAATTCCACGAAAGTGCTACAGTATGTCAGTTACACCAAAATAGGTGAATCTCTTGAAAACTGCTTCATAAAATTCTTTCAAATTCAATAGAAATTCGAAATTGGGTAGTATATGTGGCATACATTTTAAATTTCAGAGAATTCCATTAAAAATGTACTCCCTGATAGTGTAACACACATGGCAAGGCAATAGAATTGCCCAAATGTACCCTACATCAAGAAAATGTTGATTATTTATATAATTCAAAGTTGCTTCCTCCTGTTAAAGGAAGGCAATAGAAAGATAAAGAATGTTCTTCATACATGAACATGCCATGTTGTTTCAAAATTTTATCACATAGCTGAATTTTGAGGAGCATTGCATGTAAATGCACTCACAGAGGGAGAATTATAAGAATCCTTATTTAGAATTCATAGAAAATAATACCATGTAAGTTTTTTCCATCATTTTTTCCATCTGTCATGTTGTGTTGATCCGTTTTATACATGAATCATGTTTGTATGCATGAATGTGCATCATACTGAGTGTGAATCTTTGCAAAATTTGAGAAAATAAAAACACTGCAAAAATGTCAGTTTATACAACCATATTTAATAGACACTGATTATCCTTTATATAGGGACCATAGGAAAAATCTTGTCACTCAGATGACCAAGATTTTAATTTGTCTTCCCAAATGCAGAGATGGCAACAATCCATAATTACATGAGGTGTATTTCCAAATGAATTCCATGCTTTCATTGCAAGTGAATGCCTCAGAGAATAATTATTGTTGGTATGTTTCCTGTAACTTTGGTTTAGGTGTCGTGTCATTCACAACTTAATTTTGATTTCATGTAAACTCCTAGAGTGGTTGGCAACTATACAAATGCTCTGTGGTTGAGCCTCAGTCACATAGGAGCCCCGAAACAACATGATTGAACACGACTCTTTATTCAGTTTATAGGTTACTGCCTACGAACAAAGAATCATGTTGAATCACGTTCATTCAGGGCTTCTATGTGACTGGGGAATTAAGTTTGAAAAGTATTTTAGTTACCTCTACTTGATCACAACCTTTGAAGACCTCCTTCCATTGCTGAACCAACTCTTTGTTGATGTCCCTCAGTTTGTACATCACACCCATAGGAGCAGCTGTAAGTTGATTCAATAGAAATAACTTGGTATCAAAATCATATCTACATGTAGATATCTGGAAGAGTCGTGGTAGAGTGGTCCAGACTATCGCCTTCCAACCAAATCCCACCCATGGCGTTAATTTCCTTCAGCAAGAAATGGATCCACGTTGTGCTGCACTTGACCCAGGTGAGGTAAATGTGAATGGCAGGAAGAAATTCCTTACAATGGGGAGCGACAAAATGGCTGCTAGCTAAATCCAGATAATATTGAGTGTAAAACTTTCAGCACCATGAGCACAGATAAGATGGACATGTGTGCTGTACAAGACGCAGCCATTATTATTGCTATCATTAACATCCTACCAATACATGATCTGCCTAAAAGGTCCCTAAGTATAAAGGGGTACCAAAAACTGTGGATATTTGTGGTTACTCAGAACATGACAATACATCATAAACCAATATTTCTCCTTGGGCAAGCTTCATTCGGCTAGCATTTAGATCGAGAGATGCCTAAGGTATGCTATTGAGTACATTTACATGTACATCACAGGCTAAAATTTTGAATACTTTCTGGAACTAAGAACCATGTACCGGACATAAAACCAACTATAATCTGCTTATGCATTAAATGTAATTGAAGAATTTATCAAAAGGCAGGGTTTCCATTGTCATGTTTTTCGGGGGTACCAATATATAAATTACTTACCTTTGACCTCAATCTTGGGACTAGATGTATGATCAACCTGTGGTTTGTTGATCATGATGTCTTTCCTCTTGATACCAGTCTTGATATCAGTGGAGTCCAGCGACAGAATGCCATCCATGATGACGGCTTGGTGGACAGGTCTCGACTTGGTAGAAGCTCTTGTAATGTTCCTATCTACTGCGATGAATTGGAGCTGGTGGGGGTGTTCCCACTTTGGTGCTGTTGGAGGGTTTTAGGCCTTCATCTATAATTGAGGTAGAATAATTCACACATGAAAATGGTATTTCTTTAAAAAATGTAATGCAATTCATGATGATGGCTGGTAGACAACTCTCGAATTGGAAGTAGCTCTTGCGGTGTCTTGTGTCTGANATTTTTTCCATCTGTCATGTTGTGTTGATCCGTTTTATACAATTCATCATGATTCATGTCTGTATGCATATGAATGTGCATCATACTGAGTGTGAATTTTTGCAAAATTTGATATAATAAAAACCCTGCAAAAATTTCAGTTTATACAACTATATTGTAAATAGACATCCTCTATTAGGGACCATAGGAAAAATCTTGTCAATCAGATGATCAAGATTTTAATTTTGTCCTCCCAAATGCAGAGATGGCAACAATTCCATAATTACATGAGGTGTATTTTCGAATGAATTCGATGTAGAGCCCCTGTGAAAAACAGTGCTGTGGTCACTGACTGGGCAACCCTACTGAAATAAAACAAACAAATAAATAAATAAATAAAACAAGTAAATTGCTCAGAGTATAATTATTGTTGGCATGTTTCCTCTAACTTTGGTCTAGCAGTTGCATTATTGACATCTTAATTTTTATCTCTTGACATTCCGGAATGGTTGGCAACTCTGCAAATGCTATTGTTTAGCCTCAGTCACATAGGAGCCCGGAAGCAACACAATATAACTCTTTGTTCAGTTAAAAAATAACTGATTCTGAACAAGGAGTTGTGTTGAATCATGCTCAATCAAGGCTTCAATGTGACTGGGGCATTGAGTTTGAAAAGTGTATCATTTACCTCTACTTGATCACAACCTTTGAAGACCTCCTTCCATTGCTGAACCAACTCTTTGTTGATGTCCCTCAGTTTGTACATCACACCCATAGGGGCAGCTGGAAATACATTTGAAGAAATAATTGGGTAATAAAATCATATCTAGATATAAACATATCTGGAAGAATCATGATGGAGTGGCTCTGACTCTCTTCTTCCAACCAGAGGGTCGTAGGTTAGAAGAATCCCACCCATGGCGTTAATTTCCTTAAGCAAGAAATGTATCCACATTATGCTGCCCTTGACCCAGGTGAGGAAAATGGGGATGGCAGGAATAAATTCTTTTTAAAGCAGAGCATTGTAATGTCTGCCATCTAAAGCAAGGTAATAGCAAGTGTAAAGCTCAATTTAGCGCCATGAGCACCGGTATGGAACTGTGCACTATACAAGAAGCCACCATTATTTTTGTTATTATTATTATTATTATTATTATTATTATTATTATCAGTATTATTATTATTATTATTATAACATCCTACCAATACATGTTCTGCCTAAAGGGTCCATAAGTAAGGGGTATCAAAATCTGTGGACATTTGTGATTTCTCAGAACACGACAATACCAAAATCTACCTTTCTCCTTGGACAAGTTTCAGCTGGCATTTAAATTGGGAAAAGATGCCAAAGACCCCATTCAGATCTAATGTAAGGTGTTAATATCACCCTAGGGAGGTAATGGAAACAAGAGTAACATAAAGTACTTTAATGGTACCTGTGGGTCTGAACAGGTCAAGTGGTCACAAAAGTGGACTTCTAAACTGGTTTGGAAATCCACTATACAAGGTAGATTTTTGGGATCAGGAAGAACATGACCAACTCTCTATCCATCGTGTACCAACAGAGCCACTTTAAGTGAATTGGACTTAAAATTTAACAGAACACAAGTTGCCTTAAGAACCGACTTTGGAAACTTGTTTTATATTGGAAGTCGCTTCTGGAAACTAGATTGGAACAGGGTAGTAGGGTATTTTTTTTTGGGGGGGGGGGTACTAAAAATATAAATGGCTCACCTTTGACCTCTATCTTGGGACTGGAGGTGTGGTCGACCTGTGGTTTGTTGATCATGATGTCTTTCCTCTTGATACCAGTCTTGATATCAGTGGATTCCAGCGACAGAATGCCATCCATGCTGATGGCTTTGAGGACAGGTCTTGACTTTGTAGAAGCTCTTGTAATGTTTCTCTCTGCTGTGATGATGGATTGGAGCTGGTGGGGGTGTTCCCACTTTGGTGCTGTTGGACAGGTTTTAGGTCTTCATCTATGATACAAGTAAAACAATTCACAAATGAAAATAGTATTCTAAAAATGCAAAGACATCTTTAAAAAATGTAATGCAATTCATGATGATGGCTGGTAGACAACTCTCGAATTGGAAGTAGCTCTTGCGGTGTCTTGTGTCTGCTGTGATAATGGTTTGGAGCTGGTGGGTGTGTGTTCCCCTTTTGGTGATGTTCGACAGGTTTTAGGCCTTCATCTATGATGAGGTAGGATAATTCACACATGAAAATACATTTGGTAATTCTAAAAAATATTATGCCGTCCATGAGGGTTTGGTGGACAGGTCTCGACTTCGTAGAATCTCTTATGGTGTTTCTCTCTGCTGTGATAATGGTTTGGAGCTGGTCGGGGTGTTCCCACTTTGGTGCTGTTGGACAGGTTTTAGGTCTTCATCTATGATACAAGTAAAACAATTCACAAATGAAAATAGTATTCTAAAAATGCAAAGACATCCATGATTGCTTGGTAAACAGGTTGAATAATTCACACATGAAAATAGCAATTCTAGAAAATGTAATGTCATCCATGATGATGGTTTGTTGGACAGTTCAAATTTGGCCTTTCAAAATAGAGAAAAATTATCAACATTACTTCAATTAAAATCTTTTAGGTGAAGCAATACTGATATTACTAATTGTTGTAGACTGAAAAGGCCAATCTTAAACTGGTAAGCTGAGCGTACCACTTCTATAGACTTCCTGTGTGCTGGGAAAATGGTACAGCAGATTTATGGTGGAAGATTCAACCTTCGCCCAGGTAGCAAACTGCAAAATATAAAATCCAGATTGAAAATGTTACTGAACAGGGTCGAAAGTTAGATAGCATCGAAGCGCCAATGCTTTAATCATGTTTACGTTTCTCTCTTTCTTGTTCACTTTCACGGCCTGAGTTTCATAACCTAACTATGTCCATGGTTCCCTCTTGATATAAGAAACTGAATCGAAGTCGTTTTTCTGCAGACTACAAATTTTACTTGAAATCCCATTCACAAGAGGTGGGTTTTAACCTTCTTCTTTGTTGAATTCCTCCGTTTGCGGGAGAACTGCAGAAATGTCCATGCTAATGCACTTTCATATCCACCAGTGCACAGCGTGTGCGACGAGAGCATCGAGATGCCTCGTTCTTAAAACGTCCCTTTGAGGCTTTGTGTGTACACCTGCCGTATACGGTAATAATGCAGGCTGGATACGAAAGTGCATTAGCGCCGAAATGTCAGCAGCCACCGTGCCCTGCAAATCCCCTTGTTCTGTGGTTTCGCCACTGCAACATCAGGCATTCTCGTGAAATAGTCCACCCTTCCATAAAGTGATGTTTCTGCAGGAGTTTATCAATTATTATTATCCAGATCCAGACTTGCGTTCATTTCGTCAGTCGCGGCGACGGTGGACTCATTGAATCTCCATGATATAGTCATAACTCATACTCCTGGACTTTGTACACAAAAGAGACGTGCGCAGTACAAGACTCAAGAGGGGTAACTTATTTCACGAGATACATCACAATCTCCACATCATCCTCACCTGCTTCCAGCTCAGCAATATTTTTGGCCACACATCTCCCGCAACGTCAACATCACACAACTCTCATCTCATGACTCTCTCATTCGTTTCCACACGCAGACACAGTCACAGACAGTCAATCAAGTTCAATCAACAATCGCTGAGCGTGCACCCATTATTCATACAAAGGTAAGAGTGATTGGAGCATTAGATAAAAGCGAATACATTAGACTTACAAATCTGTTTCAATATCCTCACAGCGATTTGAAAATAGACCAGAGTAGAAGTAGAAATTCAAGGTTATTACTCAGGTCAAATGACAGGACGTTTCGGGAGTCGTACAGCAATGCAATCTATACAAATGTGCCATAGAGTTACGCATCATATGTGCCGCGCGTTAATACGTACGCGTAATGATTATGCGTAAGCGCCAGAGACCTGGCTATTAAAGCAGATTTTCCTTGGATATTATATTTCGAGGCATATTTTTTTAAGCCACCCATAAACAAAATCATTAAACATAAAGAAGATGAGGTGTATGGTCCCCTTTTTGTAGCTTTCTCCACCTACCTGGAGCCCATAAAGCCCCCAGTGAAGGAACAGCCAGTATACACCAATTCGCCCCCCCCCCAGCCAGTTTGCTGAGCATCCAGTTCCCCC
>BQKZ01001097.1:71683-99555 GCA_036244855.1 Temnopleurus reevesii
CATTCCACATTGTGCAAAATGCATGGTATTCAAACTTTTGTTCATTTTCATTAAATTAATTTTTTTTTTATTTAATGACTACATATCTTCTTTTTTTTAATTCAAATAATGGCCCTTCAGCAATTTGCTGAATGAGCTGGTCAATTTGTTAATAATGACTTTTAAATTGCCTTACTTTATTGTCAAATCTTAATGACTTTCATTTTCTCTGCATCACTATACCAGGTACAACTTGCAGCAGAGGCCGCGGCGGGAAGGAAATTCAATTCTCTGGAGCCTGTATCGTTTGCAAAGCAACTCGTCAATGGGATGAACTATTTTGTCAAGGTATATTTTTTTATTTGATTCATTTGCATTCAATATGATTTTTACCTTATTGAAAATGTCCACTGTTTCCTTTTTGTAGTTAGAGAGCTTTTTCACCATACACTTTCTAGATGAGCTCAATGTACAGTACATCAACCTTGCCAATCCCTTTAATTGTGATAAAACACATTCTGTATTTGGGTTCAATAACTTTTGATGCAGGGCTCTTTCCACATGCTTGAGAGGAAAAAGATATAGAATAAAACTAAATCTGACCATTATCTTTGTGCCACGTACTATTTGCTGTTTTTCACAGAGAATTTTCTAATGAAAATAACCAATAAGATTTGTAAAAATCCATAAATTGGCAGGTTTTAATGTTTTAACATATCTTTTTAGCTTGAGAGTGCCTGTATAACAGATTTTTTTTTTTGTATTCTCTGTTCGATTTTATCAATCTGAATGAAATAACATGGGCCAGACAGCTTGATATGAGTAATTTTTTTATTGAAAAAAATCTTAATGTGTGACAATGTTTTTAATAAATATTGAATTATATTTCTGTACCAGCCCAATTGCTAATATCTACATGTACAGGTATTTCTGTTTGCTTTTCTATACAGTCAAACCTTGTTATAACGAGGTCATTGGGAGCAGAGAAATTATCTTTTTATTTTGAAACCTTGTTATATTTGGTCCAAAATACAATAAAATACAAAGAGATGGGACCAGGAAAACTACCTTGTTATAACAATATCTAGTTATATCAGCGCTCTTTATAACAAAGTTGAACTGTATTCATATTTATATCACCCTTGTCTCTCTTTCTCTCCTCCACTCCCCTTTCCCCCTCCCCCTTTCTTTCTTGCTCAATCTATCTTCTATCTATCTATCTATCTATCTCTCCCATCTGTCTCTACAATTCCATTCCCCTTCTCTCGCCCCCTCTCTTTCTTGCTCGATCTTTCTTCTATCTCTCTCTCTCTCTCTCCATCTGTTTCTCCTTCTTTCCGTTCCCATCTCACCAGGCCTCTACCGGTGACGGCAAGTTTGTCCATCTCCGACTCTACAAGTCATTCAAGCAAGACGAACCGGTCCAATTTGTCAGTCTTCAGGATGGCAAGCAAAAAGATGAATCTCTCACGTACTTTTAAACTTTTTTTAAAAGAAAAATGAGGATTTAAGAACATATGCAATAAATATCCCAATGACAAGCTAGTCTGTGGTTTTCTATAATTGTATAAAAACATGTGAAATTATTAAGAAAAGATACATACATGTATTATGTTAATTATTTAGCTTCAAGATTTGGCATCAGTGTCCACTTAACTTTGACATTTACCAGTAATGGAAATAAAAAAAAATATATACATTATTTTGTATCAAATTTAAATCAAATGCGAAATGAATAATGGTGTACATGAAGAAAATGCATGATCATTTGTCAAATTTGGGAGTGAGTACAAAAGAAAAGAAAAGTTGGGAAAGAAATAACTGTAAGTGTTGATCCTTTGAACTCAGTTGGTGCATTTGATTTTTATGGGACATGGTTTTCAAATACAATATCATATGAAAACATTCTGCAACAGCATAACATTTTAAAGTGCTTTTGTTGTTTGTGCATTCAGGAACACATACAGTATTGATGAGAAAGGGATTGTAAATCGATAGCTTTTACTGGGCATTTGATTTTATTTAGCTTCCTTGTGATAGTGTAGTTCCATTTTTTGTACAATTACTTTCCTTTTCTTATATCCGCCTTGCTGTGTGAGAGCTCATATCCATGATACTCTGGATATGATTCATTCATCTATAATATCATAATCTGTGCCAATTTTACATTAATCAGTGCATATAGCAAAATACATAATCTGTCAATATATCCACCATCAAAAGTTAGAATCGGCATTAAAATTTTAATTTTCCTTTTGGCAGAGTTTATGACTCACAAAGTGGGAGGTTAACTACATGCACATCTTATTTCAAATGGAAAGTTAAATGAAAACTGTTCATTCTAAAAGGAGAAAAAATGCAATGTCATAAACTTTACATCTATTTACTCTTTGGAGGGGTTCTCTTTGTACACAGCAAACTGAAATCTTTGATTACATTGCAATTATTTTTTTATTTAGCTCTCGTAAAAGAATTTTATGGTGTCTAAAGTTCAGAATCATTAAGATATGTGGGGTATTGCATGGAAGTTGCATTAAAAAACTGCAGATTGATTCCTAATTGAAACAAGCATTTTGATTGGATAGTTGTCTGTACTATTAGAGAGGTACACACACAACAGCAATTTTGATTGGAAAATCCGATCTGCGGTGAATGGCAATCACGGCTCTCTTGTTATACATGTAGCCCCATGCAAAGAGGGATTTTGATAAACATGTATTTAGCATTTATATCAGACTTTGTGTACAATACATAAATGTATTTTCTATTAGTAAGAACAATATACTGTTGATATTTATATGTATTTGCATTCCTTTCATACTTTTTCACACTTATATATTTGTGTATTCTTTTGATTTGTTTTTATTCTAGGATTGCATTGTCCTTGTGATTGGTCAAGAAAAAGTATCAGTTTTTATATTTTAATAGTTTATTTTAGTATTAAAGAGCAAATGTTTTCATAGTTTTAAATGGATAGATGCACTTCATTAATATAATATTCTGGTTTTCAAAATGAAATGTGTGCATTTGTTTTCATTCACCATGTTTGTCAGTTGAGTTGATAAGGAATTACACCCAGACAATAATGTACGGTCCGTAAATGAAGAAAAATCAGATGAACAAACTGTGAAAATTTGAGCAAAATTGGATAATCCGTTCAAAAGTTATGAATTTTCCAAGTTATTATTTCCACCTGTGCTGGACATCCTTGAATTGGCATGCATAGAGCTACTTAGCATAATCTGTGATGTCATACATGGAGAACTCCTCATTCACTTTGTACATAAATTTATTGAAAATGAATCAATATCATACTTCAAATGAGGAATCAACACCATTCTTTCTGGAATGCTTGCAGAATTGAAGTGGCTATGATATATTTAACCGAAGAAACAAAATTTAGTCTACTTTTCTGGAAAAAGAGGAAATTGTGAAATTTTGTGTACAAAGCGAATGCAGAGTTCTCCATGTTCGCAACCATTTTGTGCTTGTACATTTGCAAATTTAAGGAGCCCATGAGGGGTGTATATCAAAACTTTGAAAATTCATAACTTTGAATGGATTGTCCGATTTTGCTCAAATTTTCACAGTTTGTTCATCTAATTTTTCTTCATTTAATGATAGCAATTTAATGTCTGCGTGTAGTTCTCCTTTAATCAAGCTTATCAAAATTCAAGGTAACTACATGTATGTAGGGGTGAATGGGGACAAAATTAAGAAAAGCTGTTTAATCTGCTCATATCGTAATTCCTTTTTACTCTTGCCCTTCTTTTTCCCTCAGGTTGAAAAGCCCATTCATGAGCACTGTCTATTGTGATCCAAATAGGAAGGGATTTTTTCATGATCTCAGTTTTGTCCCTTTTCATCCTGTTTTTTTTTTTTTTAATCTGGATCATGTAGGATCACATGACCTCACATAATGTGCTCTACATTGTTGATTTGATTGATCCATTTTTCAATTTCAATAACATTTTACAATTTGAACATGAAATTATAATGATTTTGCAACAGAAATAATAATATCTACATATTATCAGTTACACATAGATTAATAATGCATAATATTTGGACAGCAAAGTATATTAAGTTAAAGAAAGGAGGGGCATGCAAAAAATGCATGTCCATTTTGCCAGCAAATACTGGTTTGAGAAATTCAAGCTTTTGCTCAGTCCTTTTCAAGACTATTATTTTCATGGAAGATAACCCTACACCACATTCTCCAACCACAAACCTATTTGAGGGAAGAAAAATCCTGTTTCTGGGTAAATATAGGAGAAGTTCTTCCCAAGACCAAGTTCCACTATTTCAAAAAAATAAAAATTATTTGACCTGCAACAAATAAAAAATTATTATTTGCCAGCAAATCCTACCATGTAGTTCAGTGTAAATATAGTGGTAGTTCATCCCAAGACCAATATTTCCATGAAAGGGAAATAATTTGAACAGCAACCAATCAAAATTTGTTGAGGAATAAGGAATAACAGATACATACATGTACTTACATTTTCTTATAAATCTCTATTCGCTCTGCAAGTAGTCAACAAGTGATAGCGTTGTATACTATCAGCTTTCCATGAGCTCTCACACTTTCTTAATTTTGTCAACAGTTACATACAATCAATTCTGCTATGTTTAACTTAAGCAGAAGTTGAATAATTGCTGAATAATTGTCAAAGTCAAAATAATTATTTTGGACAAATGATACAAAAGTTCTGCTATTTACTTAAACAGATATTCATGATCGCAAGAGATTTGACTTTGAAAGAGCTACCCATTTTCTACTTACCCATATTCTATTTACCCGGGTTTCAACTTAACATAAATTGCCCAAGGGTAAAGAAATCGCATTAACTTTTGAGGAAATCAAAAAATTGTGAAATAAAAGGATAGCTGATCATATTAGGTGCTGCCAATTTGCAGAGCAAATCGTGATTAACAAGAAAATGTAAATGACTACATAGCCCACTCTGTCCAAGTCGAACTTGACTTGAAAGGCTGTTGTTCGAAAGTTGCAGTTGATCGCAAGTTGCAATTGATCGGAATGCACCGATCAAAATCATCATATCATGAGTGTTTTATTAAGAGCGCATACCATGTGAGAATGGAAATGCCAGATACACTTTTCAAATGATTGGCAAGTTGATTTGTGATCAATTGCAATCTTGTACCAACATCACCTAAGCCAAATAATTGCCCAAGTTGAATAGATTTTGTCTGGTCCCATCATAGTCGACTTAGCAAAGTTTATTTTTACTTTTATTTGTATCATTCCTATTTATCATGCTGTTCAAATAACTACAGTGGAACCTCATTATAAAGAGGTCGGATATAGTGAGATACCTGTTATAACAAGGTGATTTTATTAGTCCCAGCTCTTTATAGTTCTTTCTTTTTTCACCCTGATATAGTGAGAAACCTGATATAACAAGGTAATTTTCATGGTCCCAAGGACCTCGTTATAAAGAGATTTTACTGCATTTATGTCTATCTGAGGTGGATCTCCCATTAAAAAGACACAAGTAAGATTTTTCATGAGTGATGTGATCACAAAATAAATTATGGGTTTACTTTATTAGTCACACTCAATCTCATCCTCCATTTGGAACCATTGATTCATACTGTATTTCACTCTCCGTCAAAAACATTCAAACTTTATCTCATTTTCTCTCATCATCAAACAATATTGTCACCAAATTTTTGCCGGATCCCAACGTGGATCATTACCAATTGACAATGCGTCCAAAAAAAATTGTTCGGATGAGGCAAAAATTTACCTAGCAAAAAGGATTATTTTCAAATTGGTTTAAATCCAAAACCCTATCTCTTTTAGAAACACTCGGAAAACATCATTTTCTGTCCAAGTCAAAATAATCTCATGATCTCTGCCAAAATCAAACAAACTCTACCCCATTCTCTGTAATACAGCCCAACCTTGTTAGAGAGGGCTCTGATATAATGAGCTTTCACCATAATAAGGTGATTTTTCTGGTCCCATCTCTTTGTATCTTGAGCCCTGGTATAACAAGGTTTCACATATTCCAGTTGAGGACTCTGTGTTCTGATAGCACCTCTACATTTTCTCTTGCACTGAACACATAGGGACTCACTGCATAGCACTCAACCACAGAGTCCTCACGTAACTGTGTGGAGGCATGATCAGAGGGGTAAGCATAATCAGAGGGTTACAGTATATAAGGACTCTTTCGCTGAGTGGTATGCCATCCCTGTGTGTTCAGTGTAAGAGAATATGCAGAGGTGGGTGCTATCAGAACACAGAGTCCTCAACTGGACTAGGTTTCAGTGTAAAGAGATAATTTCTTTGGTTACAATCTGCCTTAACAAGCTCTAAATCTCATTCTCAGTCAAAATGGAGGATACGGAATCAATCACAAAAGAAAGCACAAAAAATAGCTTTGCATTTCTATTTCATTTCCATTTTGGACGATTATGAAACATGACAACAACTTACAACTTGAAATATAGCAAAATAGCATATGTGTATATCTCAGGTAACGTACATTAGGCAATTGAAATTGCTTTAGCATATTTTTCGTGCCAAACTAAATCCATTAATGACATTACTTTGATTCAATTACACATAAAGGGGTATCTAAAGATTAGTGATCAATTTGAAACCAAATACGATAATCCACCACAGCTGTTTCCCTGAAGGCCTACAAAATGATGGTTATCCAGTCGCATTATTGTGGTTTTGGATTATAATTGTAATGAAATGTTTGCCTTTAAAGAAAAATTTACCATGACATAGCCATCAATCTTTTTGAGTTCATAGCTTTGCTCCGTAATGCAGTAGTTGTTGCTAGTAGTGAAGGCGCCGTGGTGTAGTGGTTCTGACTTTCGCCTTTCAACCAGAGGATCGTAGGTTCGAATCCCACCCATCCATGGCGTTAATCTCCTTCAGCAAGAAATTCATCCACCTTATGCTGCACTCAACCCAAGTGAGGTGAATGGGTACCTGGTAGGAATATTTATTCCTTGAAATGCCATATGCACTAGTGTACGCCAGGCTAAAGGCAGGGTTATAATGAAGCAAAGCGCCCTGAGCACTCCACATAGTGGGTAAGTGTGGTATATAAATTGCGTATTATTATTATCATCATTAACGCTACTTACGTTGAGCAGGATGCAATAATTTGTCCGACTTAGGGGGTGTTGCTCAAAATCAACTGCAAATCAACTGCAACTTTGCACATTGTAATGCGCATTTTCATTCGCGCGTGGTGTGCACATTTAACAACATGCGCATGAAACAATGATTTTGATTGGCGCGTATCGATCAACTGCAACTTACGATCAATTGCAACCTTTGAGCAACACCCCCTTAGGAACACTAAAGTACGCAAAATGCGCTGTGAGCAGAATGGACAAAGTAAACAAATTCATTGAGGCATTCACAATAACTAGATACACACAAAAGAAATTTCCTCACCTCCTTCAGTGTGGATGTGTTTGAAAACCTGAATGAAGTTGTTTACTTTGTCCAAGTCCTTTGTCCCTCCTGCTCACAGTGATGCAGTCTGAATATCAAAGCAGCATTATTTGTCAAAATACTTCAGNCTCTTCTTGCTAAGATGTCTTGACTTCTTGTGCCATCCTTGTAACATAGACATTAGCGTCGGTACGACTATGTTAAGAGGGTGGCGCAAGAACTTAAGACGCATTAGCATGAAGAGGATAGCTAAGACTATTTCGTGCAATTGGCTCCTGGTCGTTATCTGGATGAACGACCACAACTATGTTTAATTACATATTTATATAATCAGGCCGCATTCGAAATGAACTTAGGTTACCATGCCGATTAAATATAACCGAATGCCCCCATGAAAGCATAATTATAGTTCATAATGTGATTATCATTGTAACTGCAAAGAACAAATCAAATTTATGATAAAAGAGGCCTAGCTTTCTGGTAACTCTTCATCAATTGATGTATTTTATGCCACAGAGTAGAGAATCGTCCTGTTATAGGATGAGAGAGAACAGTTTGAACAGTTTTCTTTCTTTGAGTATGCACTGCAAAAAGTGCTGGGAAAAAGGTCAAAACTCATCCAAGTGTTTGGCAATATTTTTATAGCAAAATTTGCTGAAAATTATGACAAATTCATTTATTGTTTGATTAAATATTGCTCAATTGTTGGGTGAGTTGAAAATATATTTATTGCCCAATGGTTGGTTGGGTAACTTGCGTTGACTTTTCGCCCAACAATTTTTGCATTTTCTGAATAAATTCTTCGATTTTAATTTTGACATTCACTTTCTTTCTAATCGTGTTATTTTTTTCTTTTGTTTTCTCAAACTCTTTTCTGCTCATGTCCCATCCCTGCAATAAACCATCTTTATGCCCCCCATCCATCTCTTTCCGCGAAGACATGACCTTATCATCATCATCATCAGCATCATCATCATCATCATCATCATCATCATCATCATCATCATCATTATATTATCATTTCATCATCTTTATTTTCTCATCATCATTATCATCATTATCATCATCAACAACATCATCATCATTATCACCATCACCATCATCAACATTTTGTCATTTCATCATCTTCATCATCTCATCATTATCATGATCATCCCATCATCATCTTCATCATTATTACCATCACCATCATCATCATCTTCTTCTTCTTCTTCATCATCATCACCACCACCACCACCACCACCACCATCATCATCTTATTCTTCTTCCTCCTCCTCTTCTTCTTCATTTCATCATAATCATCACTTTTATCTTCATCATCATCATCATCATCATAATCACCACCACCACAATCATCATTATCGACATCTTCACCACCACCTCCATCATCATCATCATCATCAACACCTGTCCACTACCACCACCACCATCATCATCCCATCATTATTATCATCATCATCATCATCATCATCACCATCATCATCACCACCACCACCACCACCTTCATCATCATTATCAACACCATCATCATCACCACCACCATCACCACCACCATCATCGTCACCACCACCACCACCACCTCCATCATCATCATCATCATCATCATCATCATCAACAACATCATCATCGTCATCATTACCCCCACCATCACCATTACCTCTATCACCACCACCACAATAATCATAATCATCATCATGACCACCACCACCACCGCCACCACCACCACCTTCATCTTCATCATCATAACCGTCATAATCATCATCATCATCATCATCATCATCATCATCATCATCATCATCATCATCATCATCATCATCATCATCACAACAACCACCATCACCACTGACCACCACCATCCTCCTTATACAGGCCCACATTGGAGATGGAGTTCATGCTCTCTTTGGTCTCTATCAGCCAATCTCCAGCCAGACTGTTGAACTAAGTAGCTATACACCATGTGTGCCGGCCCAACAAACACAGACAGGAGCCAAATAGATCCAGTTTATTTTAGTTTAAAATTTGTCAATGATTTTAAAGTTCTCATTCATAGGGAAATTAGAATTCATCATATTTATGAATGAAAAGGTTTGATTGTTTTCAGACGTCGTAATTAAGTCGATTTTTTAATGCACTGCAAATTCAAAAGAATTACAATAACCATCATCGGGTAAAGTTGAACGTCTTGACAAACGGGGGGGGGGTGTCTTTTACATTTACTTCACTGCCATAATATATGTTTTTATTCAATTACTGGAAAAAAAATGAAAAGAAAAAAATGTTAATTGTGGACATGCATGGACGGTTCCCAGTTATGACGAATATGTCAAACACAAAGTATTATCTTGACAAGAAAAAATAATAAGGGACTCATTTTTAGAAAATATTTTCATATTTCTCTGCCGTGATATTGCCGACTATCAACTGCGTGGGAGTGTAAATAAAACGGTTTTGATAATAAGTTCATTCTGGAGTCTAAAGAAATGGTGACTGAAAATAACCAAATTGAGGGACTGTAGAAAACTGAAGGTAACTGACAAAGAACTGCAGCTAGTTGGGGATGAACAGAATAAGAACAACACGATATAATCTATTTCCGTCAAATTAAGTCGAACGCCAATTCAGTGCTCCCTTGTAATGCTATTCAAATCAGAACCGGCTTGTGATTGTTGTGTCCGCATATTTCAATAGACGACGAAATGATCTATTGTCCCATGACCCACTTCATTTTACGGAAATGGTTTATATCGTGTTGAAAACATATCTAATTTCTCGAAATTGTTGGCTTTTTTCTCCCCACACTTAAAAATTTCTCATTCAAACTATATGCCGAAATATTAATGGATATTGAATAAATAGTGTAAGTAATGAATATTATTTCGATCCTCCAATCAACGAGTGGTTGACATTGTGAATTATTTATGTTGAAACTGTTTGAAACTAATGAAAGATTAACGTTAATGTACATAGTACATCAAAATATAGTGAAATTCACGTATTTTATATTTTCACCAATACCCATCAAAATGCCAGTGATTAAAAAGTAATCTATTTCGATTGTGATGGAGGAAACAATATGGAACAGGTGGAAATTCGGTTATCTCTGAATTAGATTAACATTTTAGAATAAGGTTAGATTGATTATTTATGATTTGTTAATCCATTTTGATTGCATTTATAGTGTGAACTTGGATTAAGTTTTATTTCTAATCAACTGCTTGCATAAACACTATTCTTCACGGGTTAAAAATCAAGAACAATTTTGCGGAAATAGTTTATATCGTGTTAGATATAACTTGATCTAAAAATGTTATTCTAATTCATCGATTCGTAATTCTTTATATTCTTTTTTTTGTTCACATTCATCCTCCACGGTTCACAATCGTAATAGTTGGGCAAAATATTACTTTTTAATCACTCGAGTAGAATTAACGTATTTTGCAAATAAAGTGTATTCCATCTGACTCTGTTTAGTAGTCTAGCAGAGAAATAAAGGAGTGATCTGAAACAAAGATCCATTTTTTTTATCCGTAAATGTTTACCGTATCCTCCTACCTTGATTGCTGATATCACAAACTTGTCAGATCCATATTGGACGGATAGGGAGGGGGGGGGGGTGACACCGTAGACATTATGCCTAGAGATATGCGCCCCCCCCCCCTCCATAAAAGAAATTCGAGACTGTTCACTCATGCATCGAGTGGGGGATGTCCCGGTTCCCCCAGTCACCGTTTGGGGGGGGGGGGTTGTGAACAGGGTGTGAAAAGGAAGATACGAGAAGAAGTGACAGGGAAAATGAGGTGTGAGATGGAGATATATGCGCAGGAGGGAATACGAGGTGGGATGAAAGGGGCTTAGATACACGAGCGGGGGTATACTGAGGGGGGGGGGGGGGGGTGCGAAAAATGATCGCCCACAGAGGAACTAGATGATGCGAGAGCAAAGAGTTGAGGAAATTTGAGAGAAAAGATGAGAGGTGAGGAGTAAATATCAGAAGAGGGATGTAGTGTGAAAGAGAGGTGTAGGAGGAAGGATTATGAAAGAGATGTAGTTCGAGGGGGGGGGGGGGGGGGGGGGGGGGGGGGGGATAGGAGTGTCGGGGCAGGGACATTTAAATCTCCTATAAGGAGAAACCAGAGGGGCGAAAATGTGAAAGGAAGAGATTCAAGCATGTGCGCAACGGGGGAGGGGGGGGCGTTGGGTCTCCTGAGCAAGGGGATGCCACACTTGAGGTAAAACGCCAAATTGCCAAAGGGGGCGCCAATATGAGCTGAAGGGCACCAAAATCTGATGGGCGGTGCACCAATGTTGGTGATGACCGTTTCTTTTTTTATGTATAAAGGGGGGAGGGAAGAGTTCAGATTGGTCGCATGTCAAGGGTGGAATAATCGAGATAGGGGGAATTGCTGTCATGTTAAATAGAAGGGCTGTGAGAGGTTAATTTTTAGAGGCTAGATGTAAACATTGGTAAAATATTCAAGTATTTAGGGTGGGGTAGAGTGGGTACATTGACAATGATGGAGAAACTACTATACGGGCGTAGGAAATTACAAGTTTTTTTTTCTTCTTTTTTTCAGAGAGAGGGGGGGGGGGAGGGTCAACTAGAACAGCGATGGATTGAGAAAAGGCGTGGGTTTTGAAAGGTTGAATGGCAATCAATTTCATGGTACTGCCAACAAATGACAAAGAATATTTCGTGATCATCAAGCAGGATTTAATTCATTACAATAATTTAGTATATAAATATAACACTCAATAATACTTCTTATACATCTGTATGAATACTCATTGAACGTCTTTTCAGCATCTTAAAGATGAGCACTTTAACAAAGTGGTGCTTTGATATTGAAACGTTTTGTTTTGTTTTGTTTTCCCTAAAAAATAACAAATAACAATGAAAGCATGAAATCAATATACAAATAAAATGAGAAAAAAATAATCATAATACATATAGATGATTAGATAATAACTGGTTGCATGGAAGCTATACTCACAGCTACTTATACAAATAGCTTTGTTCTTGCTAAAGATCACCTGAGTGTGTTCTTACACATTTTATCAAATCAATTATTTTTGCCCGTACAAAATCGAAAGTAACGAACAAAATTAATAATCAAAATTAAACAAATAATATTTACAAAACTTCAATCAGATCAAACTAACATGAAACCCGCCATCTTCAATGGAGATAGCATTTGTATCACACAAAACAATCCCAGCTCCACCCAAGTAGAGCTTGGTGTCCCATTGCTGCCCCGTTCACCAACAGTTTAAGGGTGTAAAACCCAGTTGGCACATTACTCACAGGAGCTCTAGCATTTGGGGTCGCCAATCCCACCTAGGTAGCCTATAGGATTGAATTAACTGTGATCCATGGGGAGTATGCATTCGAAAGCCGTAACAACAAATGTCTGATTTCAGGACTAGATGAGAGAGAGAAATTTGGTTTTACGGCGTGTACTTTGACATGCAGAATACATTGTTATTATTTGACAGAATACATTATCATGAATAGAAATATGGCTTCATTGTATGAATTTTCGTTTTCCTTTTGAAAACTTACACATCTATAGAAATTACTCTTTAAAACTGCTCAAAGGATGATAAATTGGTGGTGAACTATAGTTCTTTTAGAACTCTAGAATAACAAGATTAATATCAATATGATAACCAATGCATCTGTGAATTCAGATTTTCAATAAGAAATAGAACAAAATAATGATGATAATATTGGCATTTATATATGTAGCGCTCTTACAGACATATCTTGTGTATCATAGCTCTTTGCAACATTACGTTACGTAATTTACATTGATAGCAAACAATAGAAGTACATACACAATAGAATAGCATACATCATACTATTAGAAATGTAACATTACATACAACTGCAAATTTACAACGAGAATAATAACTCAATTAGTGATAAAATTAGACCAGAAATGAAGAATAAAAGAGTTTGAAAAATATTATAAGTTAGTCATGGTAAAGATATTGAATAAAGGAGGAATACTAGTTAGAAATTATAGATATAGTTACTAGTAGGTGATAGAGCGGTTAATTGGAATGTAACTGACTGTTGGTAGTAGAAATGGGGATAAAGTTATGATAATAATGAATATCATGAGAGATATATATATGAGCGTCTTTAAGTGCAAGGTGTGTTAGTACGCATGTAATTGAAAAGTAAAATATGAATAATAATTTGTAGCGCATATTAGATGGGTTAATAATGAAATGTTGGTAGTATACCTTTTTGTATGATATTGGAGACAAAAGGTGATACAGGGTGTTACAGAGCGAAAGGGACAGAGAAGGGGTAAAGGGGTAAAGCTAGGAATGTTAGAATAGTACTACATGGATGTACTAGAACTAGAAGTATATCATACTGGTAGTAGAAGTGAAGCAATACATTGGTATCATAAAACTACACTGTATAACAACTAGGACTGCAATATATCTAGCACTGTAACGTAAGTGTAATATAACTAAGAGTGTACTATAACTAATCACGAGGTAGCACAATGGTGTGTAATAACACTAGGTATAGGGCCTGTATAAGGAATGAAGTAACACCAGGTGTGTAGTAACACCAGAAGTGTAGTAACTACTAAGAGTAAACGTTAGGAGTGTAGAGGTACTTCGGGTATAGTAACACTAGGTGTGTATATAAGTGCCAGTACTAAGTTTGGAGGTACCACGGGTGTGGAAACACTATATGAGTGTATAGCAGCACTGGAAGTGTAGATACACTATAGGCGTGCAGTAACACGAGGAGTTTAGATGCACTAGAATTGTAATAACACTAGGAATGTAACAACGCTAGGAGTGTAGTAACACCAGAAGTGTAAAAACACTATAGGCGTGCAGGAATACTAGGAGTTTAGAGGTACATACTAGAAGTGTAGTTACACTAGGAATGTAGTAACACTAGGAATGTATTAGTACTAGAAATGTAACAGTAATAGTCTAGATGTACTAGGATTTTGGAGGTAGAGGAGTGTAGAATAAATGTATGGCAGAAGTATAAAGGGTAAGATGAAAATGAATGATTTATTTTGATTTTGCTCAACGAATATTTAATGGATGATAGAATGCAAAAAAAAAACCCGATGGAGTTAGATAGATTGATTGTGAGAAGTTAAGTACAAGACAGTATAGTAAAGTTGTGTGAAGTGGTATAGAAGTGGTATAGCAGGAGATGGCAGGATCAGAAGAAATATAGATGATAACACAACCAGAGTATAGAAATCAATAACAATGCTAGTGGTGAGGTCAGAACCTTTCGCTATACCTGTTATCATTATAAACCTCAGAACAATAGATATGGTGCAGTGATCCAACTGTGATACCATTGTCCGAAGATTCATATTGGTAACAGGTAAGAAAAGAATTCTGATTGTCTCAAAACACAATGGGGAAAGCAATACCAAAATGGAGAAATACAATATGGATTCATAATCACAATCATTTGAAATTTGAAACAATACAAATTATAAATAATGCATTGGAATATATTGAATATACAAATAATTATTGTTAATACAAAAACGGTTCTTTATCAATGTCACAGGGCTATGAATTTTGTATTAAGTTTTGTTTTTCAACATTACTTTGAATTTGTGCCAAAGTACATTTGACATATATTTGAAAACTTCATCGTGATTAACAAATAATTACGAAAATTATCAATAGGCGGGTTTACTAATAGGTGCAAATGTTATGCATACCTTTAACACAAAGGTTGTTCTCGAGGCTTGCCCGACATAGCAACAAGTAATGTATGCAAACTGGATTCCAAGTATTTTGGTCTTATTGTTATCAAATGGTTTAAGGGATACCACGTAACTAGGTTCAGTGGCAAGAAAAGCACATCGATTTGAATGTAAACCCGCCTGTTACTGAAAATTGAATGGTTATGCGTAACTAATAGGTGGGTTTACTTATATATTCAAATGCCATGCCACGATGATTAATAATATGATAAATGATTAACAATTACGACTCTGCATTCAAAATTAAAGAAAGGAACCAACAATTACTATCAGCATGATTTAAAAATCGAAAAAGAAAGATGTGAAGATCATTTGAAGATCATGTTTCTGAATACATAGCATAATTCACAATAACGTGAATATTATAAAAGTATGAACGAATGAATGGAAATTATATTAGATATTTGAACAAAAAGGAAACAAAAGTATCATATAGACTTATTGAAAGTATTGATTATAAATTGTACTTTACTTTATCAAATAGGGGGCTTTACAAATAGATGCAAATTTTATGGGTTGTATTTGGCAACCTGAAAGCTTGCCCGAGACTCGCCTGACATAGCAACAATAAATATATGCAATCTCTTTGATTAATCATTATATAGCTTCTGAATTTCGAATTACTTCACAATACTTTACACACAAAAAAATGTTATTAACAAAAATAACTCTGATCTTGATTACTTTTAAATTATGATATGATTCAATAATAAACTTAATCATCATTATTCTTGGTGTCTTAGAAACATTAATTTATGACACTACCATTTTGAAGAAATAACATTTTTAGAATTACCAGAATTGCTAGATTTCGAGACTATTAACAGATATTAGCAGGAAAACATAGTGTAAATTTCATAGTTTGGATACGCTTCATAAACACACAAATATGTTTCACTACCATGAGCCAATTTTCAGAATGTGTAGTGGAGCGAGAGCATACACCATGAAATTTCCCGCATTTTGAATACCATCATGATATACTTTAAATCAAGAATAAGGTCAGTGACCTCTGACCTCTATTACAGGTCACTAGAGGTCAAGCGAAAAAAAAAAGATGGCGACATTCTGATCAAGAACGATTACAATATATTCATAGTGGTTGCTAAGAATTAACAAAATATGCCAAGGAAGTTACAAAGGCTATATGTTTACTAGCAATAATACATGATTTTCAAGAATATAATATTCCGATAGCTAAGCAGCAAAACATAGATGAATAGATAAATTCAATGTCATGTCCTTTTCTGATGGCAAGATTTTCACCATAGCTGGCTGAACATTTTTCACCAAATTATTTCTAGACTTCTATGTATGTCCCCTTCTAACGAGATGCTTAGATTCTTAGAACTGCATGCGCAGAGAAAAACTGGACAAATAACTCGGCAATAATTCATACCTTATATGGACCCTTATATTGAATGTGATCAGTAAGCCTGTGCACTATTCAGTGAATGTGCATCTGCGTCCAGAGTGTGGTTTGTGGCATCCATTTCTGATTATCTGACGGTGTCTTCAGCAATGTCGCCATCTGTCCCAAAGAAACGGGAATACGTCCGATGGCAGCCTCTGTCAATTATCGGGAAGGCATCATGATCATAGAATTATCCTTTCCTGCAAAATTACACTTAGGAGATAACTCCCTTGTGGTTAGCTAGTAAGAAGAATATACAGCTGTGTATGCTTGATTAGTTAACGATGACATATTCTAGTCACCAAGCTAGGGGAGACGAACAACCTCAGATTGAACCCTGTCAATCCCCCCTCCCCCCTCGTTTCTAGCCGGTAGATCCTTGTGGAAACAACTACACAACCCTAATATGTCACGAGTTGTTAGGTATAAGAACATCCCCAAACGTGCATCCATGAAATCCCACAAGATCGTAGTGGCTCACTGACAATCGGGTCCAGAGTTCTTCGAGGTTGAAAATACTACAGGTAACACGCGGATGAGAATGACAATGCCAGCTCTTAGTGGGACATCCTGAAGAGCCGTTGGTCCCCAAGTGTTAACAGAGTGCTTGCATACACAATTCATCTACAAATCAAGAGCACACCGAATTCTGGAACAGCTGCACAAAGAGAATTTCCAAAACCAGGGATGTGCACCTCCATGGTGGTACAGATCGATGGTCAGCAAGAGACGCATGAATGTGATCCTTATCCTCCTACATGTACCTGCGATGTTTAACCAATGTACAAGAGACCTTAAGAACGACTGGTGCAAGTTCTTGTGCTGAATACTTGTAATAATATTGTCAATCATTGAAGGACAAGAATTGATGCTAGTCGTTCTTGAAGTCTTTCTTATCTTGGTGAAACATCGCCCAGGATTACATGTTTAAAAAAGCCTCTTGGTATGCATGGGGTGTCTTTCACGATGTCATCAACAGCAGAAATACTCAACATGTACGGTCACAAACCAAATATCATTAAAGTACAAAATTAGTAAGAATGTGTGTAACCTTTACACTATGTGCATTTGGTAAACGTTTCCGGGCTATTTAGCATGTTGTATCATGTTGCACTGGGAAGGAACGTCACACAAGAAAGGAAATTATTAGGCAATTTTGAAATTAATGAAATTATAAAAACAAAATTGTTCCGCAACGATATTTGTAAAAATGCCCGGGATTATAAGACCGTGATTAGCGCTTATCCCATCTTCTTCATGGACAATATTGCATATCGTCGCCTCACATGCCAATAGACAGGAAGAAAAATATCACAGATCGGGCAAGTGAAATATGGTGAACCTATAAAAACAATTACTGAAAACGAAACGACAACAGGACGTCACTTCAATATTCCCTAAACCCTAGTCAACACACAAATCCAATAAAATTACAACAAATATACAAATATACCAACAATTAGGAGGCAAATTAAAAAAAAATATGTTATGTCTATACAGCAAGCCATTGTTCAAATAACCCGATCTGCAAAATTTTATAGATTTGTATCCAAGAGAGAAAACAGCGGTTATTTCACTATTCTTGAATGCAAGTTTTGATTGGCAGTTATTCAATTTAAATGGCAATTTGCGTAAAATAAGCACTTATTTTCCTCTCATCATGGAATTTAGCTAGAGCATATCGAATTGATTTTTTTCTGGTCTTGTGTCACAGAAGATCTCCTTTCATGGCGCAATCATCTATTTCTTATTTTGTGACGTAACTTCCCAGCGCTCGTAACACCTCGTTTTATCTTGTTTTATCCTTAAATTGTTTTGTTTTCTTTAAATTATAATATATACTAATTTATTTTCTTTACTCTTCTTTAAAAAGATAATTTTGTTTCACTTTGTTTGTTGTTAAGGCGATGCCAACACAAGCTATGCTTCCAGGGTACTCGCCTCCTTTAATTTTTTTTTCACTTGTCATGTTATTTTGTATTGATCATGTATATGAAAAAGGAAATAAATTCAATTCAACTTACTATATTATCATTAAAGTATTATAGAATTATAAAAGCTCTATTCCCTAAAAATAATTTATAATACTTTAAATTACATCAACCCTTTGCCCATATTATTGCCAAGTCCACTGAATCCCATCAACTTCACTACATCTTTATTTATCATATACTTCTATATTCTGACATTCAAGCAATATCGATGTCATGCGTAGCGCATAATACTTCGGGGTATCGAAATAGCTTGGGAGTATTCTATAGTATTTGATTTATATTTTACTACACGTTTATGTATTTTTGTCATTTTTAAAATATGATATCCTTTCTATTTATTAATTATCTTTACTTGTTATGAATTATTATACATCTTTTCAAATTAATCTGCTGTAAAATATCTTTTGAAACTCAACCAGTATTGGCTTTTGAGCATTAAGGTTAACATCACATGCGTAATTAAACACCAATTTTAGAGAATATTATTAGAGCGTTCACTCTGATTATAATTATTTAATTGGATAATGAGAAAGGGTGAGACCTTTTGGACAGGAATTATATGGCATTTCGTATGAAGGGGGCGACTGTGGTTTTGTTCCCCCACCCACGAGCAACTTTGCGCCCCTAAAGATTCCGACAAGAAAATTACACTTTGCTTTACCCCAACCCCCCAACAAAAAAGGGAATTATTTAAAATGCCAAAAGATTAGTAAATAGATTGTCGTATAATTTTGATAGAATGAATCTTGTCGTTGATGAATCGGTAAAGGAAATCATAGGAGGCTTTAAAATTGTAACGAGGGTAAAAGAGAAATCAGAACTTTGCATCTCCTGTTGACCTTCTATACCAGGAAATTGTCTTTGCGTGGCTTTTCAAGAAGTCAGTGTGTCCTTGATTTGCAGATGAAACGTATCAACATGCACTTTGCTAACACTAAGAAACCAACGGCTCTCCAGGATGTCCCAACAAGAGTAGGGATTGACATTCTCATCTGCATGTTACATGTAGAATTTGCAACCTCAAAGAACTCTGGACCCGATTGCCAGTGAACCACTACGATCTCGAGTGATTTCATGAACGCATGCTTCGGGATGTTCCTATATACCTAACTACTAGTAACATGTAAGGGTCATGTAGTTGTTTCTACAACTTTACAAGGATCTTCCGGATAGCAACGAAAGGGGACATTTTGTAAGGGTTCGAACTGAGATTTTTAATCCCTATAATAAGGGGATGGAGAACATCTCCGTTAACTAAACAAGCATAAACAGCTGTGCATTCTTCCCACTGACCAACCACAAAGGAGCAATTTACTACATGTAAGTTTGCAGGAAATAGCCATTCTACGGTGTTTTCTCCATAATCAACAAAGACTGCCATGTTGCATATTCAGGTTTCTTTGGAATAGATGAAGACTTCGTCTGGTAAAAATATATCAGTTTGCAAGAAGCCCGTAAAAACAACAAACGAATGTGCTCTTATTATATTAAATAGTTTCAATTGTTGAATGAGATCTCTCGCTCCACTAAAGCACTGGCTTCGATATGAAATAAATTAACAAGATATGGGGGGGGGAGGGGGGGTTACGCCCCATGCTCCCGGTTCTATATCTAGAAATATACCGCTGGGATACAATATATTATTAACCGTATCAGACATCTGAGCCATGTGATTTTTACACTTTATTGCCCCGCAAAAGACAGAGCGGTCCATAAATTACTTTATTGCCCGCAGTCAAATGTCTATGGGATTTTGCGTGTAAAAACAGCGGGCAATAAATTCACATGCGAAATACGCGGACCGCGATCTCGCGAGCAACCACTTTTAATTTTGCCATTGGTTTATGTACATAAATTCAGCGCAGTTTTTGTGCATTGAGCTCGCGACGTGCCTTGTGAACAAACATGGAAGCGCCCAGTTCGAAGAAGTTTGCTTCGTTCGATGACAACGAACTCGATGGAATTTTGCAAGATAGGAATGCTGAAATTATTAAGAAGGGAACTAAACAAGCAGCCAATATTCGGAAGGAATATATTGCGTAGAAAAATCTTCAGCTTGATCTGGAAACTGTGGAC
Organism: Temnopleurus reevesii; assembly: GCA_036244855.1. Lineage (NCBI taxonomy): Eukaryota > Metazoa > Echinodermata > Echinoidea > Temnopleuroida > Temnopleuridae > Temnopleurus > Temnopleurus reevesii. The sequence continues at coordinate 92,369 of BQKZ01001097.1, forward strand.
AAAAAACTCTTGCCTCTATTCTTACGAAATGCTGGTAAGAAATGCTGGTAAATTTACCTTTTGGGAATTTCTGTTCGCTCTAGATATCTGATTTGGTTAATAATAACAATATGGACTATCTCTTTCGGGAGACACAACATTTATGGCCCTGATTAGAATCGTATTGTCCTCGTCTTCGACTCGGGCAATAGGGCCTATACGATTCTACTCAGGGCCATAAATGTTGTGTCTCCCTCAAGGCCAGTCCATATTATATTAATAATATTCCGACAAGTGAGCCCACTTAGTAAATTGAAGCAATTAAAAAAATAGCATAGTGTAAAACATGTCATGATGGTTAACAAAATCATGAACTTGCTTGTCTCGGTCTCCGATTGGCCTCGATGCGTCGTGATGCGTCGTGGCGCGTCGGTACTCCGTTGTTTTTACTCTCTTCGCGGCAATCCTAGCGCGGCTAGCGGACCTCCGAAGGTTTTGAGCTTCACAATTGTTGCCGCGACGTTGGTCTCTTGCTCACTGGAACCTCTTGCTGGAATCGATCAGCTTCGAGATTAGGTGACCTTTATCGAGGTGTGGCGTCGCTTGAGCTCCTCCATCGTCCTTTTATGATCCATCTCCCTTCGGCGTCTTTCAGGAACGACTTCTGCCAGATGTTTCTCCTAGTGAACCTGTCGATTGGTGAATTAAAAGAAGATCAAAATAAAGTTAGTCACATTTATCCGCATATTGTTATTTGCCATACTTATTTGAATCTCTTGTTAAAGAATATTGTTTTATTTTTCCTTTTTGCAACATAACAATTAACTACACACATCTATTAGCTAGTATTAGCAGAGCAATATCTCTAGCCAGACGCCCCGCCCCTATAATGTCCATGAATGCGGCCCGCTTTACATTTCTCAAGTTAAACATTTTGCTTGATCTTAGCGGGAGGATGGGTGAATGCATCTCCCGGAATTCTTGTGGGAGAAGGTATGTAACCCCCCCCCCCCCCCCCCCGGTTGCAAGCGAGAAAGTTAGAAAAGTGAATTCATATATTAACATAAATACAAACATTGAATAGTATCGTAATTCATTAAATTATTAATTTACCTTAAAAGTATATGAAAATACAGTTTTTATTATGAAATTCAGGATTTTCTGAAACTTGGGAGAAACCTGAGAAACTTGGAGTCTTGTAATTTTTGGCCACCATGCTTAGACAGACCTCCATGAAAAAAAGATCAAAATGGCCGCTTGTTTGCATGTAGTTTAGACTATTTTTTTTTTTGGGGGGGGGGTCTAAAATATGGGTTTAAATCACAAATGAGTGGTGCTTTAGCACCAGATTCCTTCTGAGTGGGCCATGTTACATGTTAAAATGGTAATGCTACACAATATGTCTTTGGGCGAAAGAAAAAATGGTTTTATTTCTGATATTTCTTAGTGTACAAAGATGTCTAACCATGCTGTAGTTATTGTGACAGGGTAAGTTCTGTACCATGGCACCTATGGAGCTCCATACAAGATTCCTAAAAATGGCGGCTTGTCATTTAAGTACATTTCCTTTTTTAATGCATCGATCAAGAGGCTTACCAGTCGAAGTAGCACTCATCGGTTGCGTCTCCCATGGGCGTCCTCGGCATAACAGTATCTTGGGTCCGATCTCCAGAACCTTGAAATTGAAGCAAAACATTGTTTGTCGTTAAAGAAATTATTTTTAAAAATGTTCCAACGGATTACACATTTGCTTGTGGGCTTTTGATTAACCATTTCCCTCCATTAGCACAAGAATCACAATAGAAGTTTTAAAGCTGTCGCAACTTACACAGTCAGGCGCCATACTCTTACTATGTTGTTGTTGTTGTTTTTGGATTTAACGGCGCTTCATTCATGTATGAATATTTGCGCAACCTCTCTCTCTTATATTTGTTCCCTCCACTATTTTGTAGATTCTTGTAAATCAGATCAGGGTAGCACAGTGTCGCTATGGGCATGCAGTCCGAAGGATTGGGCATTTTCTTGAAATAGTCCAACCCTCCTGACATTTTAATAGTCAGCGGCAGGGGCCCTCTTTGATTTCCATAGACTTTGTACACAAAAAAAGACATGCGAAGGACTAGAGAGGTGGACAATTTAACGATTTTGTCCGAATCTGCTGTATGTATATTATTACTTTGTAGCTTATCATGTAAAATGTTACTCACTTTATGAAGTAGCCATTGGGATAGGTCTCGGAGCAGTGGAAATGTCGACAAAACAAAAACACAAAGCAAACTACGTGTGTCCTAGTGTCTACAGGGAGCGGAGTCGAGACGACACACAGAGTGCAATCGTACGCGTGTAGCATTTCAATGTGGCGCCATACAATCACGTGGTACACACACCATTGTCCAGTCACGAATCGTCGATTTTGGGGATACCCATTTAACAGGTGGGTTTACTGATAGATGCAAATTTTAGGCGTCCTTTTTGCACAATATTGTTCTTGACAACCCACAAGCTTGCAACGTAGCGACAAGTAATGTATTCAAGTTGGATTCCTATCATTGTACTTCAAGTGTTACTAATACTAGTAATAGTTTTTAAGAATAACACGCAACTACGTTCGTTGGTAAGAAACACGCATCATGAGTTTTAATCTATGAGTCGACCGGCGTATAAAAGGCTACTTTCGTTATGTATTCAATTTTATGCCCGCTTCTTTGTCAGACGCACAATGACAAAATATTTGTTAACCCAATATTTAAAAAAAGACATTTCAATAGAAGTAATGTAGGTAGCATGATACAATGTTTGTCAAAACCTAAACGTTAGTGTTTGCAAGTAACATTCTAGATATTGCACTCTAATTATTTCTTGACAGCTGTATACATAGTTCGTCTTATGGCAAACGTAAATAAATGTGAATAATATTACGAAAGTGGCCTATTGAAGTGCAATGCTTATAGAATCCATTTTGTACGTAGTACTTGTTGGTATGGTATGTCGAGCAAGCCTCGGGCAAGCTTTTGAGTCGTCTGCAGCAACCATTGTGAATAAAGAACGCATACAAATTGCATCCATATAATACAATACCGCTCATTCCGGGCCGACCAAGTTATTGAGGAAGAAAATAGCCTTTCTCAATAGTAATTCGTCAATTTGATTTTTTTAAGGCCCCCATAATTTTTTGATGCCCTCCAATGCCATTTTTGTTAAACTAAAAGCATGATCGGCCGGTCAGAAAAGCTTTTTTTTTTCTTATTTTAGTCATGGGTGTAGGTGATGTATTTATTGATTCAACCTTTTGAATATTTAAGAAAAAATATGCATTTATGGGTTATACATGTATAAGAGACCAACAAAAAACCACGATAGGTTGAATGAGAAAACAGTCGAGAAGTGCATGACATAACAAGAGACCAAAATTTTCCACTTTGCTTCCAAGTGGCTGCTGAGTTATTTTATTAAAATATTCATAACTCTTTTTAATTTATTGTCCGATTTTCTTCAAACTTTTTTTTACTATTCTTCTGACTTTTTTTTTTTTTATACAAGCGAGATTTTCTAGCCCATACCCAGCCTTTGACTTGAGTAAAAAAAAAATGTAATTGTCCAGACTCCATGGCTACTAGTATTTCCGTAGACCTACCACCTCCGACAGTTGTATCTGAAAGAAATTCCTGATTATTGATTGTATATTATTGCTTGGCCCTTTTGGCAAGATAGTCACGAAGTGGGGTGAGTGTGATTGTAGGTGGCGTCCCGTAACTTGAATTTTTGAAACTTTTAAACAAAAATCAGAAGAACATTGGAACGAAAAAAACGACGAGCAAGGAACTCGACCCCCCGGCCCTTCCTCCTTTTTTCTTCTTTTTTCTTTTTTGCTTGGCAGCCATGGCGGCGGAATGCAATCTGCAATCTGGGTTTTTGTTGAATCAATTTTCGCCTACCGTTCAAATGCACCTGAACGTCTACGTGCTTCGATCGGTGCACCCCCTCCGGCTTAAAATTTGAATTAAAATGAATTTTCTGATGGTTATAATTATGTTATGCCATTGTGCTTATGTTACGTTTTAGGCCTTATGAAAAAAAAATAGTCCGCTTGGTTGGGAAAATTCGCTTAGCCTTTTTTTAATAGAAATATGTTTTTATTCGCAAATCAAACAATTTCTTTAAACAAAGTGTAAGCTTGGTTGGAAACTTTAGCAAAGTGCTGGTACCGTAGTATACGCTCTGTGTAATTCAGGATATCACTAGTCATTAGTGGGTTTTTTTTCCTCGGAACCTCGCTAGTTCAACTCATTTATTATGATATGATTTACACAGAGCGTATACACTACGGTACCAGCACTTTGCTAAAGTTTACACGTACCGGTACGGTAGGTCGATGCATGTGCGTCCGTCCGAGCATTCTCTACAATAAACGTTCTTTGGTCAGGTGATCCACACAACGTACGTCAACAAAACAAAACTGAAACAGCAGTCGATTATTGTTCCGAAGTCGAACAAATACTACCACAAAAGAAATAGACGGAAACTGCAAGGTCAAAGTTTCGGTTAGAGGAATCGTAAGTGATAACTGAGCAATGATCTCCACTTCGAATAAGTCTCTATTTCAGTCCTGCTTCTGTCGTGAGAAGGCGAACGAGTTGGTTTTCTTCAGCATCGTATTGCTGGGGCTTGTCGGGGCAGTCATGGCCAGTGAACGGAAGATGATGGGGGGAATGGGCAACGTGCAGTCGTTCAATGATCTGGAACTTGGTGCAGAAGATCGAACACAGATTGAGGGCTTTATGAAAGAAGTAAGTGTTAGATTAAATAAAATAACTTCAGATGGTAATGATCATGATTGGTTTACAAATAGGATAAGGTTGGGAACTTGGGATGGAATAGTTCGATTTTATGCATGCAATATTTATTATCGGGACAGAAAAACTTGTTCTCTGATTTATCCTATGCCTATATGACAAGGAACTGTAGGCTTAGCCATTTCTAGGACATTTTAGGAAAGAATGCACCAATTTTGAACAAATTTGTTTGGAAAAGTCGCTGAAATAAATGAAAATTTTGAATTTCCTACAAATATTTGAGCCTGAGGTTGGTCCACTGATGGTAGTTTTGTGTTTGTATGCGGATGTCGAAAAAAGTGTAGATGTGAAAATGTATCGAGCATGAGAAAAACAAAATTTATTGATGATCTTTTTTGGCAGTTGTTAAGCCAAACTCGGCGGTCATTCCACATTGTGCAAAATGCATGGTATTCAAACTTTTGTTCATTTTCATTAAATTAATTTTTTTTTTATTTAATGACTACATATCTTCTTTTTTTTAATTCAAATAATGGCCCTTCAGCAATTTGCTGAATGAGCTGGTCAATTTGTTAATAATGACTTTTAAATTGCCTTACTTTCTTTTCAAATCTTAATGACTTTCATTTTCTCTGCATCACTATACCAGGTACAACTTGCAGCAGAGGCCGCGGCGGGAAGGAAATTCAATTCTCTGGAGCCTGTATCGTTTGCAAAGCAACTCGTCAATGGGATGAACTATTTTGTCAAGGTATATTTTTTTATTTGATTCATTTGCATTCAATATGATTTTTACCTTATTGAAAATGTCCACTGTTTCCTTTTTGTAGTTAGAGAGCTTTTTCACCATACACTTTCTAGATGAGCTCAATGTACAGTACATCAACCTTGCCAATCCCTTTAATTGTGATAAAACACATTCTGTATTTGGGTTCAATAACTTTTGATGCAGGGCTCTTTCCACATGCTTGAGAGGAAAAAGATATAGAATAAAACTAAATCTGACCATTATCTTTGTGCCACGTACTATTTGCTGTTTTTCACAGAGAATTTTCTAATGAAAATAACCAATAAGATTTGTAAAAATCCATAAATTGGCAGGTTTTAATGTTTTAACATATCTTTTTAGCTTGAGAGTGCCTGTATAACAGATTTTTTTTTTTGTATTCTCTGTTCGATTTTATCAATCTGAATGAAATAACATGGGCCAGACAGCTTGATATGAGTAATTTTTTTATTGAAAAAAATCTTAATGTGTGACAATGTTTTTAATAAATATTGAATTATATTTCTGTACCAGCCCAATTGCTAATATCTACATGTACAGGTATTTCTGTTTGCTTTTCTATACAGTCAAACCTTGTTATAACGAGGTCATTGGGAGCAGAGAAATTATCTTTTTATTTTGAAACCTTGTTATATTTGGTCCAAAATACAATAAAATACAAAGAGATGGGACCAGGAAAACTACCTTGTTATAACAATATCTAGTTATATCAGCGCTCTTTATAACAAAGTTGAACTGTATTCATATTTATATCACCCTTGTCTCTCTTTCTCTCCTCCACTCCCCTTTCCCCCTCCCCCTTTCTTTCTTGCTCAATCTATCTTCTATCTATCTATCTATCTATCTCTCCCATCTGTCTCTACAATTCCATTCCCCTTCTCTCGCCCCCTCTCTTTCTTGCTCGATCTTTCTTCTATCTCTCTCTCTCTCTCTCCATCTGTTTCTCCTTCTTTCCGTTCCCATCTCACCAGGCCTCTACCGGTGACGGCAAGTTTGTCCATCTCCGACTCTACAAGTCATTCAAGCAAGACGAACCGGTCCAATTTGTCAGTCTTCAGGATGGCAAGCAAAAAGATGAACCTCTCACGTACTTTTAAACTTTTTTAAAAAGAAAAATGAGGATTTAAGAACACATGCAATAAATATCCCAATGACAAGCTAGTCTGAATTTTTGAACAAAAACTATAAAGGTGATTTTCTATAATTGTATATAAACATGTGAAATTATTAAGAAAAGATATATATTATGTTAATCATTTAACTTTAACATTTGGCATCAGTGTCCACTTAACTTTGACATTTACCAGTAATGGAAATTAAAAAAAATATATACATTATTTTGTATCAAATTTAAATCAAATGCGAAATGAATAATGGTGTACATGAAGAAAATGTATGATCATTTGTCAAATTTGGGAGTGAGTACAAAAGAAAAGAAAAGTTGGGAAAGAAATAACTGTAAGTGTTGATCCTTTGAACTCAGTTGGTGCATTTGATTTTTATGGGACATGGTTTTCAAATACAATATCATATGAAAACATTCTGCAACAGCATAACATTTTAAAGTGCTTTTGCTGTTTGTGCATTCAGGAACACATACAGTATTGATGAGAAAGGGATTGTAAATC
>BQKZ01001097.1:106724-125351 GCA_036244855.1 Temnopleurus reevesii
TTCCTCTTGCACAGCAGACAGTCCAGTATGAAACTAAATGACTTCCGTTGTAAACATCCGGTTCGGGTCAAAAGGTCACTGTGGTGGAGTTTCTTGGCCTCTTTGCAACCCAGAAATCAGAATTTCTGACCGGTATCATACGTGCAAGTACATTTGATTTGCAATCGTCCGCGAGCGAGGCCAAAGAGCGTAGCGAAGAGGGCTCACTCAAAGAATAACACACACTCCGAAATGGAAGCGCTAGGGTCTCTGCGTACGACAGCTTTTTGCGTGTGTTATTCTTTGAGTGAGCCCTCTTCGCTACGTTCTTTGGCCTCGCTCGCGGACGATTGCAAATGTACTTGCACGTATGATACCGGTCAGAAATTCTGATTTCTGGGTTGCAAAGTGGCCAAGAAACTCCACCACATTGACCTTTTGACCCGAACCGGATGTTTACAACGGAAGTCATTTAGTTTCATACTGGACTGTCTGCTGTGCAAGAGGAAAAGAGGACAAAATTGGATATTTCCAACACAGGTAAGTCCCATTCATTATGATTTGTGGTGGGAAGAGAAAAACGTAATGCTAGGGAAGTTCAAAGGGGAATGAAATTGAAAATAACAAAATAAAAAGTACTAATTTTGGGCGATTTAAAATCCGAAAACGCCGTGCTACACGCACAGTATAGTATCTACTCCATAGCTCTCTGGAGTAGTGACAATGTCAAAAAATGTCAAAAACTATTCCAGGGAGCTATCCATAGCTAGATTCGACCAACAAACATTTGATAAAGTTGGCTCAAGTTTACACTTTTAACACGAAAATCGATTAAATTTTCAGAAGATTTCTTGAAATATTGAAGGAGGGGAAAGAAAATAACATTTAAAACCATTATTCTGTTTATAAAATGTAATAAAAGTCGCTTTTGGACTTGTTTTGTGGATGGTTACCTGTGTGTATTTTGGACTTCTGCCGCCGATGTTTGCAATTTTTACATGGCGCGCGCACGTAATCTGGTCGCTATTCTCCGGGTCTGCCGGTGCCACTTCATTGGATGCCTTCAAGAGAGTGCTTTAATCAAGCATTTTATGTCAATTTAGCAGGAGTTCCAAGTTATCCTTTCCTAATCCTGACTTAATGTGTGAATCAACGATCTAGGCACTGCTTTATGAAACACAACCCTGGTTGTTCATAAAATTCATTGGGAAAATATTAGCAAGTATTATTTCTGAGTTTGACAGTGAGTTGTGTAAATAATGTATCAATCTGTATCTGGTTGAATACAGCGCAAGATTGTTAATGTTAGCCGTGCATACAAAAAGGTTATGTTTGAATGAAAGTCAAAGAATAAAACACAACTCCATTTTCAACCAATCAGGAACGCATATTTAGGACTTAACTTTAATCTTATGATTTGTGTTTATTTTATGATTTGTTATACAATATTACTTTTGGGTAGACTCTTCTTTTAAATTCTCTCTTTAAGTTGATACATTTCTTAAGCAATTCATTCAGTTCAAGTAGTTTATGTTTTCTCGTCCAGTTTGGGGGGTAGAAACTGAGGCTACATCAGTGTTTAAATGACGTTGGGACTGATATTTGAAGTAACTCTGTTTTTAGAGAAAATGTGACTTGTTGCAGTATATATTGTATGAGGTGGTAAAACATAAAACATAATGAAATAATAATCTACTTCTTACTGCAAGGCCACAAATTAACTGTATAAATACTATGACTTTGTCATTGCAGATTTTCCTACACACCATGAACCCGAAGATGAGTCTATCCCCACCTCAGGCCCAGTTCCCGGCCATGAACTCCCAACAGAGGGTCAAATCTTCCCCCTCCTCATCCCTCTCCGTCCCCGGCGGGTCATCCAGTCGCATCAAGGTGGCCCTCAAGCCCGGCCGGTCCCTGATGGACTGGGTGCGACTGGGCAAGCAGCAGGGGAAGAAGCTGAATGGTGTCCAGGGGCAGAGGGTTGAAGTTACAGAGGAGGAGCTTGCCAAGCATAACAGGGTGGACGATGCATGGCTTGCAATCAGGGGTAAGTGCAATCATTTGGTGATTTTGGTATTTTTTTTCCTTTGTAGATCTGAGCAGTGAGTACGAGTTTTGGTCTAGCTGAAAACATTTGCTAAAAAGTCAATCGGGACAATAAATTAAGAATGGCCCCTTCATGTTCGACAGGTGTAAAGAGGGCGGGAGATAGGAGAGGGAAGGAAGGAATGGCACAGAGGGGAAATGAAAAAGGGAAAGAGGGTCAGAGGGAGGAGAGGGAAAAAAGTGAGGTTCATGGGATTGAGAGGAGGGGGTGTAAGGTGAAGATTAGGGGAGAGAAAATGAGAGAATATATGACGGAATGACAGAAGGAACTAGGAAGCACAAATTAAAGACGGAGAGTGGAGGGATTGAGGAGAGAAGGGATAGATGAAAGAAAGGAGGGACAGGGCGTTAGTTGGAGGAGAGAAAAAAGGAGGTTTTGGGGAATGAGAGGAGGAGGTTGATGGTGAGAATGGTGAGGATGAGGGGAGAGACAACGGGAGGAGAGAGGGTGGTGTGACAGGAAGAAGTAGAGAGAGGATAGGGGAGGGGGATAAAGCAAGCAGCAGGGGAAGAAGCTGAACGGTGTCCAGGGGCAGAGGGTTGAAGTTACGGAGGAGGAGCTCGCAAAGCATAGCAGGGTGGACGATGCATGACTCGCTATTAAGTACTAACAATGAGGTGGACTGCACAATGACAAAAAAAGAAAAAGACAATTGATATTCTTGTTATTATTTGTTGTTCTGAGTAGTGAATATGAGTTATGGTCTAGCTGGAAGAATTCTCTAAAAAGTCAATTTGGAGGAAAGCAAAAACTGACCTCTTAATGTTAGACAGGTGTAAAGAGGGAGGGAGACTGAGAGAGGGATTGAAGGAGCAGCTGAGAGAGGAAAGGAAGGAGGGACAGAAGGTTAATGGGAGATGAGGAAGGACAGAGGAGAGAAAATAGGTTCAGGAGAACGAGAGGAGGGTGTAGAGGGTGAAGATGAGGAGAGGGAATCAAGAAAGGAATGAAAGAAGGAACTATAGAGTAAAAATTGAATGGGAAAGAGGAAAAAGCAAGCAGCAGGGCAAGAAGCCGAACGGTGTCCAGGGGCAGCGGGTTGAAGTTACAGAGGAGGAGCTTGCAAANAGGGTGAAGATGAGGAGAGGGAATCAAGAAAGGAATGAAAGAAGGAACTATAGAGTAAAAATTGAATGGGAAAGAGGAAAAAGCAAGCAGCAGGGCAAGAAGCCGAACGGTGTCCAGGGGCAGCGGGTTGAAGTTACAGAGGAGGAGCTTGCAAAGCATTACAGGCTGGACGATGCACGGCTTGCTATCAGTGGCGAGTACCATCAATTGATATTCTTGTTATTTGTTTGTAGAACTATCGGAGCAGTGAGCTAATGTTCAAGCTGAAAGGATTCTGTAAAAAGTCAATTTTGAGAAAAGTAAAACCTGGCCTCTTCATGTTTTACAGACTGTGTAAAGAGGCCGGGAGATGGAGGGAGGGAGGGAGGGAAGAAGCAACAGAGAGATGAAAGGAAGGAATGACAGAGGTTTAGTTTGAGGAGAAGAAGGAAAGACGAGCAAAAATTGGAGGTTCTGGAGAACGCGAGGAGGTGATTGATGATGAGGATGTGGGGAAGATTATGAGAGGGAAGAGGAAGGAATGACAGAAGGAAGAAGAGAGAACAAAATAGAGAGGAAAAGATGATGAAATAAAAGAGGATTGAGGAGGGAGAAGCAAGCCACAGGGCAAGAAGCTGAACGGTGTCCAGGGGCAGAGGGTTGAAGTTACAGAGGAGGAGCTTGCAAAGCATAACAGGGTGGATGATGCATGGCTTGCTATCAGTGGCGAGTGCTATCAATGGGCCTTCTTGTTAAATATTTATTTGTTGGTCTGAACAATGAATATTTTTAAAAAGTCAATCTGAAAAAAAAATCTAAAAAATGATCCCTATTGAAAGAGGAAAGGAGAGAAAAGTAGGACTGCCAACCTCAAAGTGTATTTATTTGTCTTAACACTGTACATGGGTACCAAACTAATTAAATGTCAATGCTCATTCAGAGTGTAAAATTGTGCCTGTTTGCCTGAAGATCTTTTATTATTTAAACTTATGCTAGAACCCCCTTACGAAGTGAGAGAGGATAGAAAAAGAAAGTCAAGACTGTTGGTTGGCTGGTTTGGGCAAGGAAAGTGGGATAGAGGGTTGGTAGGAGAGAAAGGGAAGAGGTTAGAAAGGGGGAGGGTGGGGAGGATGAGAGAAGGTGTGGATGGTGAGGATTAGTCCAGTGAAGGAATCTCTGTTCTTAGAATAGCACTTGGCTCTCCAAATATCAAGTCCTGAACACATAGGGACTACAACACAGAGGAGTATGTGGAATTCTGTGGTTGAGTGTTGTAGTCCCTGTGTGTTCAGGGCAAGGATATTTGCAGAGGCAGGTGCTATTAGAACACAGAGTCCTCAACTGGACTACATGTACATGTAGGTGAGGATGTGGGGAGTGAATAGGAGAGGATTGAGGAAGGAATGGCAGAAGGAAGTAGAGAGAAGAAGATAGAAAGGGAAAGAGGAGTAGGAGAGGAAGATGAATGGGGTCCAGGGTCAGCGGATGGAGGTAAAGCCCCAGTCACATCAAAACCATGATCGAACACGACTCTTTGTCCAGGACGCAGTTGGAGAAACAATGACAAAGAATTCAATAGTTTTGAGTCATGTTGAATCTTGGCAGGATGCTACAAAAAAATTACGCACTACTTGCCCGGTTGGGCAAGTATCATTTCAAATCGCTGGCCTACACACCAATTCTTGATGCCCCAGAACATACAATGTAATTTAGTGAACAAAAAGACGTGCACAAATAGTCACAGTATCTGGGCTTAGCTGTCATTGAAGTTGGTAGAATGATAGAACTTGTATCCGATAAGGCCTAATCACCAAGAATTTATTGATAGCCAAGAATGTATATTTCTCGGACTATTAAACTATTCCTTGATGAATGGGGCAAGTGATGATTTCATGTACTTACCAAGTGGCTTGATTTTGTTGTCCCCAGCATTCGGGCAATATTGGTTTTTAGCGCCCTGATCTGGGCTGTATGTGACTTGGATCCTACAGAGGAGGTTAGGGTTAATGATACATGGCTTGCAATTTTTTCATATTTGATTTTAAGCAATTCAAAACTGCAAAAGTAAACAAACAAACAGTTTAGAAAGAAAGAATGAGAGACAAGTGTGGGAAAAAAAATTTGAACAGACAGAAGGAAATAGGAAGAGGTTGAAACATGTGTAAAATTAATCTTCATCTTTTTTTCAGCTGTATGGGCATTTTTATGATTTTGTCAAGATGCTATAACAGGATTGAAGTTGAATTTCTGTCATGGATTTGCATGCTCTTGCGCAAACCTACTCTACATTTTGCCCATTTACCATGGATTGATGTAACGTGGATGTGTAGCATTTACGAACAGCACTTTATTAATTGAACTTTAACAATATCCCCATTAAGCATAGCTTTTAACCTTGTGTCCCAATTTGCTCTTGATTTTGTGGATCGCCTTGGCACTTTGTGAAATTTTATACAATGTACATTGAAGGTTGCACTGCATTGTGCACATATACATGTAATGCAGAGATGCCAACCATTATGGAATATTGTATCTTTAATCAGAAGATAGAATGCAAATACTAGTAGCCCCAGATAGCTGAACCAGATGTTTTCTAATAAAAAGACTAAAAGCGTAGGATACACTACTGTACAGAAAACATTTTGGGGGCAATATTACATAGTACTTTGTCAACAATTGCTCTAGGAGATAAAAAAATTGAATGTCGAATGCATAGAGCTGTTTGCCTAATTATTTGCCATAATATGAATGCCAGAGTCCTGTACATTGTATAGCATTACAGAAAGCATGATTTTGTCTGAAGGCGTTTTACACTCAATCATTCATTCAGAAACTGTCAAAGGTTGTTGTTGTTGTTGTTGAGATTGTCTGGGCGTTTTTCAATCCAACAGGATTATCTACGCCGAAGGAGCAATTTCACAAGCCTTTATAAAAAAAAAAAAAAAAAGATGTTTAATCACATGCCCAACTGGGGAATCAATTAGAAATTTCCTTGTAAAATTACTTGTCCATGAATAATATAATGCTTGCCCAAATCCTTTTAATAGCACTTTTGTTTGTCCTCCTTGTACATTGTATGTGTTTAATGTGTTTTATTTATTCACACGTACAATACGGGCTCATGAATGTCATGAAGCTCATTCTGAAATATGGCCAATAAATACAAAAAGGATGAATATATGGAATGTGCCCTAATTCAAATGAAACAAATGATTTGATATCTATATTTTGATATGTTTATGTAAAAATGACGATGGCAAGTGACTTCGGGAAGTGCTTGCTCGTACAGCATTTTCACTATGTGTAGTCCCAGGCAACGTGGGTTTATAGATCCCTGATAATATTTTGTAACATTTGTTTGATAATCCTGCATACTACATTAATTCATGTGAATACATGCAGTACTTATCCAAAATACATAAGGGATACAAAATTAAAATCCTGCTGTAGATTGATCAGTAAAACTAAATTTTGTGTATGAGGGCTCTTTTAACATTTTCCTCCTGAAAAAAACTCTAATTTTGCCCCCTTTTGAATTTCTCATGCTCCTTCAGATGTATGCCATTCATGGGAAATGAATGATTTAGATTTTTTGAGAAATAACTTGTTACTGTACTTAAGCAATCTTATTTTAATATCAGTTGTGAATGTAGAGTCATTGTGCAGGGGGGGGGGGGGGGGGGGGNACATACAGTACAATGTGTAATATCGCAATGATATTGTATGCTACATTGCTCTGGACTTTTAAAATGAGAAGCTAGAGTTGTTGACTTTATAATCTTGAGTGTAGTAGTTTCATGTTTGTTTTCACGAGTGACTCATTCTCTATTAAATGGGTAAATTGAGAAATATCAAAATGGCTCCCATTTTTGTAGGTCTACAGAGTAAGTTTAGAATTATTTGCTTGTAAATTGGCTATCTCTGTAAAACTCCGGCCGATACAGTGGAATCGATGAAATTATATTCTAAGCTTTTATAGTGGTAACAGACAGCAAAAAATTCTGACTTTACTGTATTTGTTTTCGTTTCTGTCTCAAGATTGTTGTAGTTGGTTTGACTGGTCTATGATGCAATTTGTACTTTGTACATTGTATTGTGTGGTATGATTGCCTTCGATTTCATAAAGGGCAAAGCCCTTTTATATTTCTATTATTGCTCAATGGGGAGTGGAATATGAAAATGATTAAAAGTACCATTGAAGTTGGTATTGAAGCCCACTAGTAGTGCATTTTACTAAATTGTGGTCTTTATAGTGGTCCGAACTTGTACCATAATGACTTCCCAGCTCTAGGAATTTGGTTCCCATGATTTGAATAATGGAGAAACCATTTGGTGCAGAGTAATTGTATATCTGCTCGTATTCAGGTTCTGGTATTGAAGTTCAATCTTGATAGTTGTAACGAGGGATCCTAAATGGTTTATCGCACGCCTGAATACTTATTTTGAACAAGATACATACTGTGCATGTAGTTAAAAGTTTGATAACAATGGCTTGCTGGATATTTTTTTTAAGTATAGAATTTGAATCAGTGGATTATATCCAAGGTGTGAGTTGTAAAGCCCCCTTCAAATAGCAACCCTGATACGATATATTCAAATATATGTGCTTTTTTTTTTGCTACTGAACGTAGTTACGTGTTATTCCTTATTACTGTTTGATAACAATAAGACTACAATACTTGGAATCCAGTTTGCATACATTAATTGCTGCTATGTCGGGCAAGCTTTAGGGTTTGTCAAGAACAACCTTTGTGTTAATGGTATGCATAAAATTTGCATCTATGAGTAAACCTGCCTATTATGTGGAATTGGGGGCTTCAAAAAGAACAGAGATTCCCTTGTACCCTGTAAAACCCGGGAGTGCTAGAAGGATTAGTATCACAGACTGTAAAAGTACTTTTTCTTGCTCAAGTCCTTTACCAGAACTGTTAAGTTTGATTTTTTAGTTGGTGGTCAGTTTTATAGTCCTTGGTGGTCAGTTTGGTGCGAAATTTGCTAAATCTACTGTAAGAATTCACCCCAATCTGAAATTTTACCTTGTTGATTTGCAAGTACACTGCAATAATAATAATAATAATAATATACATGGATCTTATATAGCGCCCTTTCCATCCTAATTAGATGCTCAAGGTGCTCGGAGCAAATTGCAGTGATGAAATAGAAATACAAAATGAAAAATACAAGGCAATGAAAGTCAAAAAGCACACTGCAACAGCAAATCATCTGTGTTTTAATTTGTGCTCTAGCTGCGGTTTAAAAAAAAACTGGTATGAAACAAGGGTTTTGATTGGCGCTTTTTGATCAGCTGCAACTTGCAATTGATCAAAACTTTGTAATAACACCCACTTCTTAAAACAAGATGAATATAGAGCAGAATCAGATTAGCTATAGATTTTAAGACTTTTAGTCAAATTTAATTAATAATTTTATTGGTATTGTGATTATTTTGAACTTGTAGGTCAAGTGTGCAATGTGACGCTATACATGGAGTATCATCCGAGAACTGCACTGCTGCAGAGCTTAAGAGAGGACTTGGCAAAAATGCAATGGAACTATTCATGATAATTACCCCATTAGTGTTGAAACTTATCAGTTTCCTTTCATTTTTATTGTTTAAAGGTCAAGTGTACAATGTGACACAATATTTTCATCTAGGTGGTGCACTGCTGCAGAGCTTAAGAGAGGACTTGGCAAAAATGCAATGGAACTATTCAAGCTAACTACCCCAATAGTGTTGAAATTTATCAGTTTCCTTATGTTTTATGTATTGTTTACAGGTCAAGTATACAATGTGACACCATACATGGAGTATCATCCAGGTGGTGCAGCAGAGCTTGAGAGAGGACTTGGCATAGATGCAACAGATCTGTTCAATGAGGTGAGTGATTTGGCAAAATGTCAGGCTCAGGCAATGGTGTGGGAGGTATTTTTGTCTGTTGATGATGGAGTGTGATGCCCAGGCAAATGTAAGGGAGGGATTTTTTTGTCTGATCCAAATTTTAGCTTCAGGGAAGACTTGAAAGAGAAATCATATTTCCGTTCATAGAGAGAATTGCAGTGATTTCTGATGACAAAATGTCAGACTCAGGCAATGGGAGGGTATACATGTATATTGTCTGTTGACGGTTGAATGTTCTGTATGATACCCAAGCAAATGTGAGGAGGTTTTTTTTAATCCCAATTTTAGCTGCAGGAGTGACTTGGTAGAAACATCATAATTATGTTTAAAGAGAGAAGCATTAATTAGATGTGGTGGAAAAATGTCAGGCTCGGGCAATGGGAGGGTATATTTTGTCTGTTGATGGTGAAGTTTGATGCCCAGGGAAATGTGAGAAAGAATTTTTGTATTACTTATTAGCTCTGACTTTTAGCTTCTGGGGTAACTTGGCAGGGACATTATAATTCTGTTCATATAGAGAAACGCAGTCAGATGTGATGGAAAAATGTCAGGCTCAGGAAATGGGGAGGGTATATTGATGTTGAAGTATGATACCCAGGCAAATGGTAGGGAGGCTTACATTTGATCCCAATTTTAGCGTCCGGGGTGAATTTGCAGAAACATCATAAGTCCGTTCAAAGAGAAAGCACTCATCAGATGTGGTGGCAAAATGTCAGGTTCAGGCAATGGAGGGGGTATTTTGTCTGTTGATTGTGGATTATGATGCCCATTTATGTGAAGGGGATTTTTTTGGTCCGATCCGAATTTCAGCTTCAGAGTGACTTGGTAGAAATAAAATGCTGTCTAAAGAGAGAAGCAATGTCAATCAGATGTGGTGGCAACATGTCAGGCTCAGGCAATGGGAAGGGTATATTTAGCCTTTGGGGTAACTTGGTAGAGACTTAATTATGTTCAAATAGAGAAGCACAGTCAGATGTGATAACGACAAAATGCCAGGCTCTTGCAATGAAAAAAGTGGCAGGTCCCATTTTTTTTTTCAGATTGGACAATGCAACGTTTCTGTTCAAAGGGAGTCAAACTTTGGAGATAACAATGTATCCTTTAATACTACTGAAGGCAATGATGGGGATACTAGATCTATTTTCCGACCCTTATTTTTACCCCCTCCTTTTATCTCTCTCTCTCTCTCTCTCTCTCTCTCTCTCTTTCCTTCTTTCTTTGCATTTTCATTTTCACTCTATCTCTTTCTGTCCTTTTCTCCTGTCTAGCTCACATTTTTCTTTACATTACATAACTCTCTCTGTTAAGTTTTTCATCTTGTTTTGGCACGCTTATGAGATTCAGTATGTTGAGGCATCTTCTGAATAAAGTGATAACTTGACAAATGCCAATGGCCAAGAATTTGAAAATAAAATAGGCTTATATGGAGATTTCATCTAAGTATGTTCCCTCTCTCTTTCTCTCATTCAACTGCCCTCCCTCTTTGTTCCCCTCACAGGTGCATAGATGGGTGAATGTAGAGTCCATGTTGGAGAAGTGTCACATAGGTCCGCTACAGAAAGGAGATCCCTTAGCACATTTCAAAGTACCAGGTAAGTTGTAGCCTCTGTAATAATAATAATAACAATATTTATCAGAGAAATATTTTACTTTTCACATTTGATTAGCAGTTTTAGACATTGAGGAAACTTATCCAACACTTTACTGTACAGTTCTATGTGAAAAAGTTGCTAAACTGTAAACAAAACATTGTTTGTGTAGCAATCGTTTTAAAATGCATAGCAAATTGCGATGTGATACCAGGAAAATTATTCCCTGTTTGTAAAGCGCTTAATAGGAAGTGTTTCTAAGCGCTCTGTGCATTACTACACAGCTAAAACATGTTACCATTTGGCATTCACTGCATTCAAGGAATTTCTTCCTACCGGTACCCATTCACCTCACCTGGGTTTAGTGCAGCACAATGTGGATAAATTTCTTGCTGACGGATATTAACGTCATGGGTTTGATTCAAACCTACACCCTCGTGTTGAAAGGCGAGAGTCAGAACCACTACATCACAATGCCTATCACGATGCCTCCATGCCTCTAGCTAGGGCCTCTTGCTGCATTCTTTAGCCCTAAATGGCTGCCATCAAGACAACTGAATATGGGGCCAACAAGGACCAGTGAAATTACACCTTATATCAAAACTGTGTTATAACAGGGTCAAAATAATTCTTTGTGGCATTTGATATTTTTGAAATTTTAAAAATAGAACTTGGCTGATATGAAATGTTCTGCATCAGATGTATACAGAATATCGATAAATAGACAAACATCATTGTCGAGTGATTTGAGGCACCTAAGGATCTAATTATGCCAAGGTTACAGAGTACCCTATTTTCATTGAAATGTAATGTACAGTTGTAACAATGATTGACAAACTCTCACTTTTCAATTTTATGAGAAAACAAAGACCGATTTGGATTTATATTAATGATGCATTATTAAAGGACAGACTGAAAGTATCCTTTCTAGATGAAGAGACAAAAAAAAATGGAAGGGCGTACTGGCAATTTACGTTGATTGTATTAAAGACAAATGGCTGTTTTTTAGTTTGAATGACAGTCTAAGGGCATGTTGCAAGAAAGATGCAATCAATTGTAAAGTTGCAGTCAATCGCACATGCCATTCAAAATCAATGTTTCACATGCGGCTTGCAAAAAGTCAAGACTTGGGCTTGAATTCAAATGTGTATATCAATTAGCAAATTATTTGCAGTTGATTAGCAATTGATTTTGCAATTTGTAGCAACAACCCTTATTGAACATGATAATCATCATAAACACTTCAATCATTTATGGCAATAGTTCCTTCAATAAGTTGAATAAAAGGCTTTTAATATTCATTTCTTGATAGAAAATGCTCCAGCTATTTTATTAGCAGAGCAACTACCGGGGTATTCTTTTTCAAAGTCCCAATTCGAGTTAATCTGTTTGCTCACACATAAACCTCAAGGTGAAGTGAGCACACACAAAAGACTTTAGTTTTGAGTTTAAATACAACCATTTTATGAAGAATTGAAATCAAATATTTCTATTCAAATAGGGCCTTTGTTGTGATGCATAGCTCAAATTGTGATTGCTCGTAGAAATTTGATAAAAGTGCAAAATTATTAAATATTAAGTGCAGTGTTTGACAATTTTATTACTTCATGATTCTATTTGATGGACAACCCAAAGGGTGAAAGGAAAACATGGTTCATGTAATATACATAGGAAAGTTGAACCAATTAATCAAAGTTTCAAACTTTACATACTGCAAAAGCCAAAATATTAAAGGACATCAACTTTTAGTGAATTGACTGAAGTTCAAATCTATTCATATATGAGCAGGTTATGATTTTCAAGGGTCATTGTACTATACACAAGTCTATGAGCATTAAAATTAATGTGAAACTAACAAAAATACAGCAAAAAAGACAGAGAAAGATTCAGCTGATACCATATATATATATCTACCTGATTTTTGGAAAACATTGTACCTGCCTAACTTTTGATTTTCTCGTATTCAGCAAGATTTTTGAAAGAAAATAAAATACTACTGTGAAAATGGTCATGTTGTTAAGGTCCATGTTGGGTACATTGTATCTGTTGATCTTACAACCGTTCACAGCATTTTTTATAGTGAAAACATCCCAACCATAAGTAGAGAAAACAGTAAGTTTTCATGTTTGTATGTTATTGCTCCGCCCTGTAGATATTACTGTAAAAGTGAACATTTAAACCCGCATATAAATTTTAGCGAATTCACTGAATTTCCAGGCATAATCAATTATTTTAAAGTGTTGTTATTTTCACATTGTGACAGATTATTGTACACAGGTATATAAGCATTAATATGAGTGAAAATTTAAGCAAATTTATGGTCACAAAATTAGCTATAATTAAATTTGTAGCTTTTACAGTAGTTCTCTTCTTTCTTTTTTAGCAGTATCATTACTTTTTTTCTGTCTGGCTGTAAGGCTACATCAAAGACGATCACAATGCCAACATCTCTAGGTGCACAATATGCGCAAAACAAGGTCTTTTTGCTTGACTGATCAATGCTAAAAAATGATATTGTTCTTTCTGGTTTACGGTGTTAGCTTGTCCCATTTGCATTCATATAGTGAAGGCTATTCATACATAGGGAAGGTCAAATAATGTAAACTCCTCAAAAAAAGTTTTGAAATCTAAGTTTACGGACACATAGCATAAATATGGGAAATTTATATCCATATCGAGTCATATATTACGGGAAAGAATGTTTTATTATCTAAAGAATGACATCTCATTTGTTTCCAGAGGATTTTTCATAGCTGAGTAATTCCCTTTGAAGTATAAAAAAGTATGGACGCAAAAACTGCAAATCAGTAATTGATCTATCGTTGTCACGTTGTAAAACTATGGATTTAAATGGATACAAGCCTGTGAATGGATAGATCGATGAATAAAATAACAAATAATCAATGCTTATCAACTTGTAAAGATGTTTATCACAATGACTGCTAACAATCTAAATATTTTATCTGAAAAAAAGATCATTTATTCACTATTTCACTCTTTAATTGATCGTTTCTTCCTGCTCTTGCATCAATTTTATCCATTAAAAACAACATTTTAATGGTGACACTACAGTAAGTCAATTACAAATTTTGCAGTTTTTACTTTCATACCTTTGTTACTTTCATAGGGAGTTGCTTAGCCATGAAATAACATCTGTATTAAATGAATGAGATTTTTAGGTACATTACATTCTTTAGGTAATAAATCACTCTTTTCAGTGATATTGCCCGATGTGGAAATAAATTTCCCATGTTTTTGCTATGTGTCCGTAAACTTAGATTTCCAAACTTTTCTTTGAGGAGTTTATGTACTATTTTAGGTTGTATGCATGTACTGTATAAAACAGGCAAAATACATTTGCAGGGATTCTATGCCAAATTTATGTGCGTGCACCTGTCATGAACAAGTAAAGCATACCAAACTCTTGGGATGTTTGGAATTTCTCAGAATATACAAATCTCATTGTACATCTACTTGTAATATTTCCTGAAAATCCTGTAATTATTATCCAATTTAAATGAACACAAAATATTAGGCAAATAAGTTGATGGGTGTTTTGAAATTATGGGCAATAAAGTTATTGCTTGGTTTATGAAGTATAAGCATATATTCATGTATTATATGATATATCCATGGTGGGATAGTATAAAGACTCTGTTCTAAATTGGTTACATCTTCAACCTCTAATACCATCACTGTGTGCAGAAGGGGCAAATGACTTGGACAAAGATAATAACTTTATTCCAGCATTACCATAGCTTCATCATTACCAGACGTGACTCTTGTTCAACATTTTCCCACAGAAGAAAGATGGATATTTCTTCTGTATCCATCTAGCTATTGTTAATACTTGAATAGAGGGTGTTTACTTTGTCTCGGGCCTTTGTTCCTTCTGCTCACAGTGCATGGGCCCTCTATGAATTTACCATGTGCATATTCGTATGTAAAGTAATCTGTAGATTTGTCTTGATAATTTCTTGAGTGTTTTCAAGTGTGATATTTATAAACAAACAGTTTAGACACCTTCATGTGTACATTGTATACAAGGTCTGAATGTAACAAATCAATTTCGATTTCACCATTGAGGTGTACAGCATTATTAAACCCTTCTCTTTCAGATGAACATTGTAAACTTTTTGAGTGCCAATTTGATTTTCAGGGAATAGTAATGATGATTCTTTTTTTTTTCAAAGGAGGTCCACAGAATTAGATATTAAAGATGTCAATATAGATAGGGAACATATACAGAAAAATTACAATTCACAGTACAGTACAAAAAAAAAATCAAGGTAAAAAATAAATGTCAATCTTTAATTTTTGTATCTTAATTTCATTAAAGCTGCAGAAATGACTCATCAGTCTCTTCTTCTTCTTCGGTTGGATTTGTTTGGCAATCAGTCATCATTGACTATTTTCGCCACAAAATTACGTTGTGATATTACTTTTTAAATATACGTATAAGTATATTGTTTTTGATCACTGCATTTTTTAAACATATATTTCTTGACATCGGGATAGAGAAAAATGAAAAATAAGGATCCTAATCTAGATAATGCAGATATAGAAAGCACCCTGCCAGTTCACTGTAACTACCAGAACTAATGGTACCGTCCTGACAAGCCCACTCGAGGTACTCTGAGGGTTAATAGTTTTGTATCAATCCCAACCATGCAACCAGAAAAAGACAATACAGACACCTCAATATGTGCACTTCATTTGCTTGAGTGGTGCTGAATAGGGTAGCATTGTCGATTGACATTGTGGCGATAACTTGCTCCAGTTCTCTTATTCATCAGTCTTTTTTTAAGGTCATAGACTGTTTGCTGGAAAGGAGTAGCAGCTTGCCAATTAATTATCCTTCTTCAACTCGATTTATATTGCTTGAAGGCCTGGGAAAAATTAGATTGTCTGGTCCTTCAATGTTATTTTTATTGAATATTTCATGTGAAGAAGGCAAAAGAAATTCAAGAAAATTTCCAGATTGCTTTTTAGAAATATAGGTTCATGATGCAATAACAAATGATTTTTTTATCATAAATATTGCCTTGCTACATCGTATCATTATGATAGCTTGAAGTGGCCAGCAGCATTTCTTTAAAGTCAAACAAGTGGAATGTTTACAATTTCACGGTTTGGTTGACCTAAGTATGTTGAGAATTAAGAAGGTCATATGAATGAATATGATTGCCATGAATCCAAACACCAAATAAATGTCAGACTTTTCTCTCTCCCCCCCCCCCTCCTCCTTTCTCCCCCTTTTTCTTATAGACAAGAAGTCTTCACCCACCAAAAAGGATCCGATAGGAGGCTATACCATCAAATGGCCCGACACTGTTGAAGAGATTCCTTGGTACATGTGTAAACTTCGAGGAAGAGATAACAAAGTAAAAGCAAAGTGAGTTATTTCGTTAAAACAAGCAATCAAGTAAATGATAGTAATTATTTTTAAGATCTCTAGCTTTTCTCTAGTTATGATAGCTTTCTTTGAAAACATTGAATTGACCTAGTATACAATCATAGAACTTTGGTTTTTGATGTTGCAAAGCATGATACAGAGTCCAGAATCTTAGACTACATAAGAGACTGCATTGATTATGATTGGAGGCATTCTGTCACTAGTCATTGACTACAGACTCTGTACTATGCACTTGAGAACTTGAGGCCGAGGCGTGTCTGTGCTTGTAGACTAGTAATGATCTCACCTAAACTTTGATCATAACCAGATCTGTCATCAGCCCTTTATATGAATGAACAAATCGGACTCTTTGCCCTTCTCATTTGTTTATTTTTTAAAGCTTAAATTCCTTTCATTGATTTTGATGTTGTATTTTCATGTAATTTCATGCAAGTATTGACCATTTTCTTTCATATTTTGCTGTACTAGACATGACTGGTATCAGATGAATGATCAGGTTGTCATCTCAATCTATGCTAAATGTCGGGTGAGTAACCATTCAAGCTATTCTATCGTTGCTCAAGTACATACTATTGCATGGTGCAAAGGACCATTGTTGTCCATATATAAATGTGTTATAAGCTGTAAATGTATATTAAAGATAATTAAAAATAATTTTTCTGTAATTACTCCCAAATGAAAATAAAATACTGTAGCTCAAATATAAGTTACACCTTGGAGTTATTGGCAATGTAATAGGCAATTATTCCTCCCCCCCCCCCCCTTATTACCTATGCAAACAGTCATAACACTGAATAATAATGAAGATTTTTTTTTTTGGGGGGGGGAGTTGCAGCACCATATTTTCCAGCTGTCTTCTGACTTATAAACGTTTATTCCGTTTGATATTTTAAAATGTTTTTAGAATTTTTGATCAATTTGATTAGATAACCTTATGCCCTCTTCCTTTCCACCCACCACAGTACTTCTGCACGGACTATGTGATCGTGGATCTAAAGGGAAAAATCTTGAAGGTCACACTCTATCTCGACAACCAGTACTATACACTCCATCTTGGTAAGCCCTTGTAAATAACATAAAATAATGTATGAATATAATGCTGTACCTACTGCCATAACATGAATATGAATACTGTAAAAGTGACTATTTTAGCATGCATAATTTTTTGCTAATTAACAAGAATGGTGCATTCTGTCTAGACAAACAGTACTACACACTCCATCTTAGTAAGCCCAAGTAGAAAATGTTAACTCTTTTGAAGTATAATTGATAACTTGATAATATGGACATTTGAAACTTCAAAAATTACCTTGTTATATCTGGTTCTCATTTCATTGGGATTAAAAAAAGAACTAAATCGAGCTGGGACCAGTAAAATCAATTTGTTAAAAAGGGTCTTTATTATCTTCAACCTTATTCAACACGGTTCCACTGTACACTAATTGACATTGAACTTGAACTTGGAAAGTTCTGGGTTTTGATTCTTGTCCAGCACACTCATTCCTGGTATGCCTAAGTAAAAAAAAAAAAAAAAGAAGAAAAGAAAAACCTCAAATAAAGTTGAATCAAAATGGAATTGACATCAAATTTCAAACGCTCTGGGTTTTGCTTAGCAGTACCACACAGCCCATCTTGATAAGTCCAAGCAGGAGATTGACTTTTTTAAGAACACAAGTAAAGTTAGATCGAAATTACACAAATAAATAAAGTAAGATTGAAATTTTGAAATTACAAAATCACAAAAATTTAGACTCAGAATAAAAACTTGCATGTCTGTTTTCTACTATGAAGACAATCAAAGTAGAAATTAATTCATATTTCTCTTTCTTCAAATTGTTTTCACATTTATTTTTCATTGCAGAGCTTCCAGAGGAAGTTCATCCAGACGTAAAAGGTAAGAATATAATTCATTTCCTGAAATTTTTACTGGGGTATTATTTTCATGAATATTGTGACAATGAATTTCGTAAAAAAATTTACTCGGTATAATGCTAATAGACTTGCATACAATGATCATTCAAAATATGAATTTAACAACCCGCTGATAAGTATTTATGAAATTTAGTGAATTTGCGAAAAAAATTATGTAATCTAAAATACTGGCTTTTGCATGGATTGTCATGAGGAGGCCTGAAACAAGATTCTTTAGCTCCAAAGGGCACTTCATAGGGATGGAGAGTATATTTTTTATTTCCAACAGTTTGATGTGCAACAATACGTCGTTACTTTTCTGCATCATAATTTGAATTGCAAAAAAATATCACTGGATCATGGAAACTGAATTAGCAATAGCCATCTTTGAGACATACCCCATTACTGGAAACTTCATTCCCTCCACTAATCCCTCTGCCATCCATATTTGGTACAAAATGAGTCAAAAATTGTTAGATACAGTCAAACTTGCTTTGATCTATAATTGTTTTGCACCATCCTGGTAAGTGTCTGGTAGGGGGCATATTACTGTACATGTATTTAAAGTATTTGGCAATATTCAAAGGTATTCCCACATTTGCTTGGAAAATCATTTGTGCTGTCACGAAACTGAATATGTTCCAATATTTTCTTTTGCAGTAACACAGCGAAAGGG